>VXBQ01011620.1:162822-205080 GCA_013400175.1 Phainopepla nitens | reverse complement strand
TTTTTTTTTTTTTTTTGTGTAAGTTCAATTAAGAAGTACTAAATATTGAAATGCATGTGCAGTTGAGCCTAAACACTGATAGTTCTGCTACACTATATAGGCACCTTCTTGTGGAAATGATCAGGCTGTTTTTTTCAGAAAAAACATCATTATCATTTGCCTAGGGAAGATTGAATGGTACCATCCAAATTTGTCACAGTAGGTAGAAGAGGAAATTGTGTCTACCATCTTCATCCTCATCCCAGTAAAAATATTGTGTGAGAGCATGTTCAAACCACACCAATCACATCATTCTCAACTGCTGGAGTTGTCCAAGTCCCTTCTTTGAATTTTGAGAGAAGAAGAAAGCCCAGCTGCAAACATATTCTTTCTGGAAAGAATATACATCCATGTAGATAAATTACACAACTGTTCTCCTAATTACAGGTTAGGAGCAGGTCTGCTTGTTGTTGCTTAGAAAGAATCAGGAAATCTGATTAGAAATGATCAGAAATCTGATAGACAAGCAGCTATTTGGTAGTACTGCCTGCTCAGTATATAGGAGCAACATTGAGAGTTCATAAAGGAATGTCTTCCTCTTCCCTTCACCCAGAATTAGTGCCTCAGCATTTAGAGAAACTTCTTTTTAGCAGTTTTCAATTATTATCTTCCATGACTTTAATCCCATATTGTCATCCTCTCTTACCCATTTTTCTCACTTTGGTACTGATTTTGTGGGAACTTGGCCTCCTATCCTAGCCACACCAGCGGTGTGCCTCTGTCCTTGATTCATTGGCTCATTTTATGTATTGCCCAAAGAGGGGAAAAGTAGTAAAAAGCTCATATAATAAATCGGTTTTGAAAAATAGGAAAGATCTAAGAATTAAATATAAATATATTCTCCTCAGCTGTTTCAAATGCAGTTAAACTTGGGTTAACAAGAAGGTTGTTGTGATATTTTCCTCAAATTTAAGGAGATCCTTTTAACATTTAAGTTTCAGTTTTACTGCACAAAAGTCAAAAAGTAAAAAGACTTCAAATACGATCAAAATTCAGATGTAACATGGAGAAAACACAATTTGATGAGTAAAAGTACACTAAAACCTCAGGCATGACTTAGCCATGGAAAATTCACAGCTTACTCTACCAGTTACTCCCAACAAGTAGAATTTTCCAATCTAGTTTTCTATATGGTTTATCTACTTCTTTCAAATCAAGGCTTTAAAGAGTTTGTTAGGTGTGGATACACCATGCTGCAGTGGAAACAAACTGTATTGCTCCAGTTTGTGGCGCCATTAAATCAAAAATTCATTCATATGAATGAATTTCAGATCAAACATATCCATCAAACTTCCTGATTGATTGATTCAGGGGAATGCTCATCAGAATAATAAAAAGGAATATCTTAAAGAAAGTTTGACATGAAAAAAAAGTATTTGGTTGAATATAAGATTGCATTAGTTAATAATTTAAAATTGTTCCTAACTGCTTAGGAGTTAGTCCCCTTTCCATTTTTATACTTGTTAAGACAAAGGGTATGAAATCCCAAAGGAAAAAGTCCTGCTTCAAAATGGTCAAGTTTAATATTTTACATACTGATTTGGGGAGAAAATGTATGTACTTCACTAAACCACAGTTTTATCCCTTAGCTAAATGGTTTGAACTACGACAAAAATAAACACCCTGTATGTATAAATATGTAGGGAAGTAATATTGTAAGTTTTCATTTGAAGTGAAGATTATGATCAAAAACCAGATTTCTTTTTACATCTTGCCTGCATTTTAGTTCAAATGTAACTTTCAAAACTTTCATACAGAAAACCTGAAGCATTGAAAATCCTGGAGCCTTTCAGAGTCACACTCATGTAGTTAGGATGAGGCCAATAGACTCTTGTGAAATATTTAGCCAATTTTATTTGAGTTTGTATATTGTGTGTATTTTTTTTATTGAAGAACACAGGAGAAACTGCTGTGGCTGGCACTGTGTTGAAGAGTTCTTCATTTTTTTTTTTTTTTGATTGCTTCAAGTGATAATCACTAGAATCACTACTGAGTGTCAGCCAGAGCTAAGGTCTTAAAATTACACTGAGACTGGTTTAGATGAATTTTTTTAAAGGCAACCTTAAATTTCATTTTATTATAAATGGAAATAAATACATTATGCTATGGTGCTTTATGCATGTAGCTTGCACTTTAAGATCTGGAGAGGCCTGATGTGTTGTTTGTGGTTAGGGGTGCTTTAGAACTTTTCTTCTAAATAAATTTGTCATATAATCTTATTCTGCAGATTTTTCAAATTTATAGCATGGGACTTGGTGTCAGCAAAACTACATACTGAAACCATCAACAACAAAAAAAAAAATAGAAAAGAACTGTAGACAGGAACTGTTTCATCGTATGTACACATGTACTAACTATTCCAAGCTTATGTTTCCCAAGAAATTAAGGTCAGCTCTAAAGTTTTGGTCACAGGATTACTTCAATCCAAATGCATTATCCAGACAGCTGTAGTTTATCTTATTATGCTTTGCCATCATCTTCTTTTGACTGGATGATGTCATTAGCAACTTTGATTTCTATGGTTTCTGGATTTAAAGCTTCTTTGCCATTTTCCTCCTTTAGTGGCAGCTTCCTATCAGAAAAAAAAGAGAAGTCATGGTAACACAAAACAAAAGCAATCTGTAATTTAAGTCTATAACATATGTATGGTTTATATAGGTCACAGTGTAGAACAATAGGTTTTTTTTAGATAAGGTATAGTTATTTTATTATGAGCACTGAGGTTCTTTGCCTTTAAAGCGATTCATGTTAACTCTTTCAATTTCTATAAAGCAACAAAAATCGCATGATAGGAGCATTGGTGCTGCTCAAAATGCAGTTCTTCAATAAGACAAAAAAAAAAAAAGGCAACTTACTTGACCCAAGACAGTATAGAGGTATGTGTTACCTTGGTTACTGTGAAACACTTACAGTTAAGCTTTTTGCTTGACTTTTAAATCTCGATTAAACTCTTTCCTAATGTCTTTTCTAAATGTAAATTCAACTGTATAGAAAAGAACACAGCTATTATTGGAGATTTTGCCAAGGCATAGGTAAAGAGTTTCTTATAGTGCAAGGAGGTAATGGAAGTTAATATTTAGAAAGTCATACAGTTTAATTTTCATGGACCACACAATGTAGCTTCATTAATAACTTACAGGTCTTTTAAGAAATAGTGAAAACCTTGAAGATTTGGCAAAAGAGTCCCCACCCTCTTGAATGTGATCTCATTGAAAAAGGTCTTGAAAAATCATTGATTCCCTTCTGCCAGTAATTAGCTGTCGAAAAACATAGCTGTCAAAAAGATGTATGGTTTACAAAGATGTTCCTGTGATAATGTCTCCTGGGCATAATAGCTCTTAATCATGATTCCAGTTTGGGTTTGCTTTCTGTTTTTTAACTAGGGAATAGCATGCATATGCCTTTTTTATTCATAATAGCTGTTAAATGTTTCAGTAAATTTCTGCTTTGATTGCTTTGATGTCCCAAAGAGCAACAGACTGTTCAAAACCTGTCTGAGGAATCTCTTAGGAATGTCTTATTACAATACAGTGTTTAACAACAGCAAATAAAACAAAACAATACCTGAATTCTCAGTCTTATGAAATTTGTCCAAAATGAACTAAGAAAGAGGTTGCTTATCCAGAGGTTAAACAATGAGCACAAACTGTGTCTGAGAGAAATCAAAGATTAACTTGTTCTACTACAGAAAAATACATGGGATGTATCATCAGATGTCTGGCTCTGAGCACAGGGTGAGGTATCTACTAATTGTCTGTTTCTCATGGCACACCCAAAGGAAAAAGATTTCAGCCCACAGAAAGATGCCTGAAAGAATGGAAACAACAGAATCAATATAAATCTAATTTTAAAAGAAGGCAAAACTCTGAGGCAGACATGTCATGCTCATGACATGCATTTTTGGTAAGCAGGCATGTGTGTCAAAGATCTGATCAGGCAAAGCACTAAAACAAGTACTAAAAAAACCCCCAAAACCTAATTTAATGTAGTTTTAAGAAAAGCAGAGTGATTCCTCAAAAAATGGTGCTGGAAAGAAAGAAATATTTAGTCAAAGTTAAAACAGGGGAATTGAGAGAGTATACTGGATGGAAATTTAAAGGAATTGGTTTAAGTGGATTAAGACCACATTACAAAATATTTTTGATAGGAAGATTTGCTAGAACCCTGCTGAAGGATACTGGACATCATTGAAATCCATGTTCATGCAAACGGTGAAGATAAAATGAGCCTTGCTTCACATGCCAGCAGAGAATAATAACAAAAGTTACACACAAGTGAAAAAAAATTTTATGCATCAAAACTTTCCTCATCACAAAATCCATGCACCATTCTTAAATCTTATTATATTTTAAAACTGGTGGTTTAGTTGTTTTTTTTTTTTTTTTTTTTTTTAAGAGGGTGTGAGTTATGAGCGCAGTTACCATTAGATATTCTTCTTTTTTTCTATGACAGTATGTGTTTTATTTTGGAATTTTTGTTTCCATTTGCTTTAAATACATATTTAATCTCTATTAATAGATTCAATCATTTTCCTCTTTCAATTAACTAATTCAAGTTTAAGTGTTCTAATTACACCAATTTTTCTATGCTGAACTTTTCTTTAGCTACATCTATCAGACAGAATTTTATATTTTTCAGCTGGGCAGACTAATCCTTTCAAATGTTTATGCATTTATAATAAAAAGATTTTTTAAAAAAAATCCAACAAATATCCAACAAAAAGTTCTTTCACTTTAATCAGATGTTGGCTGCTATCAATCATTAATATTGACTCCCTCTAGCACTGCATGTGGTCTAACATCAAAAGTCCACTGATACCCTTACAAAACTTTAACTAAAATATTTACTTTCTTTTTTATATAAAAAAATGACTCCTAGACATTTTGATACTGGAATTCACCCAACTGCATTAATATTACAAAAAACTCAATCAACACCAGAAACACATTAATGTCAGACTAGGAATATGATTATTGTACCACACTGCATGTGGGATTTTAATCATATTACAAAAGTGTGATATGAAATGCACAGCTTAAACTGATTTCCTGCCAGCATGATTAAAACTTGTTGACTTGCAGGTAAAGTGCTTTGAGCTAATCTGTCATACGTGGATTCCAAACACGGCTTTGACAAGGATCATCTGAGATAAGGTAAAAAATGGTTTGCCAAGTAATATACTGAACAATATAATAAAGAATATTGTTGTGAGAGGAAGTAATCTCTTTACTAATTAGTTCCCACAACTTCTTAAATTGCATTTGAAGTTCTGAGTGTAATTTGCTATTATTCAACATAATTCAAGTAATTATTAAAAATATTTCATTTAATTTAACCTCAAGGCTTATCTCGTGTACCTTTTAAGACAGTGAGAATTAGCCATAATGAATCCCACCTTGTTTCACTGGCTGCCTGAAATGTCCTTGAAATTTTCTTTCCTGCAAGCTAAGCTCTCCTGTCCAAGATGCCTGCTGGTCATCCTCACCCTGCCCAGCATGTGTCTTTCTGGCTGTGGACAACAACGTATTTTTGTGTTATTCCTACTGAGACTGACTTCTACTCTACTGCATCTTCCCTTTGTGCATCTCACGCCTACTTTACATCACTTCTGTGTTTCATTGGGTATGACCTGTGGGTACCCAGTGGCCCTTCAGGTGTCCCAACTGCACCATCTCTTTTCATCTTTAGTTTCCCAAGGGACACTGTCCCAAATCTTTGGCTGACTTCTGTACAGCTGTGCCTTGGACTGCTGATGCCTTTTGCCGTTGATTGTGAGGGAAGGAATTACCAAGAAGGAAACTGTCATCACTATTAATATCTCTTAGCAGTCCTATTTTTCCAAGGACATAATGCACGTCAAATCCTTATCAGTTGTTCCTGTGAGTTAGTTTTTCAGAGTTTTTTGTTGGTGTGGGTTTTTTTTGGTTGTTTGTTCGGTTTTTTTTCCTCTCACGACATTGGGGACTGATTCTTTCCCCCTCCTCTAAGATAATAAAATATTTTTGATTTTAACTTTCTCATATTTCACTCCTGTCAGCTGATCTAATGATTGGGACAAGAAGAAAGAAGTGAACTGGATCTTTCCTAGTCTTGTTTCCTGCAAGATATATCTGATTTGCAAGATCTAGGGCTAAAAATAGTCTTGAATCATGAAAAAATATGGACTTAGTGCTTTACTCACTAACATATCCAAGGCTTGTTGGACTTGTACAATGTTTACAACTGCATTCCTCTGACTGTTTAGATAACTGTGGGCTCTCCACTGTGCCCCGATTATAAATTCTCATATAAAGACCGAACATATCAGTAGTCACTCAACAGATTGCATAATTATTTCATTAACATGAGTTCAAACTCTTTGTGCACAGCTTCTTCAAAGAACTATACAGCTTAATGTGCAGCTACTTAACTCCCTATTTACTATAAATATCAATGGCAGCTGGTAGCAAACTTTTTTTAATTATAGGTTCTGGCTCTTACAGTTCTACATAATGGCAAAAAAACAAATGTCTTCATATTTTCAGAAAAGAAAAAGACTTTTGAAAGAACACTCTCTCCTTTCAAAGAACAACTATGATTTCATCAAATTATCAACAGGTGAATTTCTATATTTACTGCATAATCGTCTTCGTAGCCTTGATGCCTTGAAGATGTCGTGGTAGGAGATTTTCCCAACACATGAAAACTGTTGAGCTCAAAGCAAAGAAAACTTAGAGGTTTCTTCAGTAATTTCATCCCTGAGCACAAGGCTGGTCCCATTATTCAGAAGGCAGCCGGAGCCTGTGAGCATGGCTGCAAACTTCTGTGTTTTCTGTACTGAGGTTGCAGGGACAGGAGGAAACGGAGCAGAGGCTGCCCTTCAGCTTGATTAATCCAATTACATCATGTGGATTTAAATACTGAACTAAGTTCTCAGTTAAATGTATGAAAGCAGGAAGGGGTCACTCCAGTGAGGAGCTGAGTTTTGGGAGCACAATTTCCTTGCGTCCCATCTTCAGGATGCACCTGAAGATGCCTGTGAGACTCGATTTAAGGTCATTCGTGAGAGTGAGGGGATTGTTCCCATAGAGTAGTTAACAATTGCTGGGTAGGTGGTAAAGATCAGGTGCAACCAAATTAAAAAATCCTTGTACAGCTTTGCTCAGCCACTGTCAGTGAAGTACCATGATTTAGATTGATTATTATGAAAACCAAACCAATCAAACAAACCCTACACTCACACACTGCATTGCCACAGCAGACCACTCTGGTGGTGCTGTGTACCTCCCCTCAAAGTGTCGGAAGTCCAGTCTGTCCACACAGCCATGATCAGCTTGTGTGAAACTCCAGGGAATATCAGGCTACTTACTCTGGTTCTGTGAGGGGAGTTGTCTCATTTGGCTCATTTACTGGACTCCCATCTTCATGGTTGGTAATTCTTTCATCCTCTGTTCTCATTTCCACTATCGGCTCTTTTGATCCATCTTTCCTAAAAATTATTAAAGGAGTTTTAGTCTCTTATCATCACATTAACTACATACATTGCACATAACGAATTACTAAGATCCCTTCTCTCAAAAGTTGGCAAAGAAAAGGCAGAACTAATTATCAGTGACTAACACCACCAAGACACATTAAACAGCGTGTTCCCAATTCCTTGAAGTCTTCAAAGCATCTTGTATCCATGGTTACTTCCCTAACTCTGTAAACATGATGAATTAACACCTCAAAAGAGCATTTTGTTTATGACTAATAATGAGGTGACAGCTTCTTCATGGCAATAGATGTAAACTTCCCTAACCTAGTATAATAATGATAGGACTAGATGCCTAGTTATACTTGAACTTTTCTGGAAGCATTAAAAAGCCATTATGTGAGTATATACAACACAAAAATGTGCTTTAATCTCCTGAGATTGTGACAACCCCAGCTGCCATTGATGCAAAGAACCCTTGTGTGGTAAAAATCTAAGCCATTCTGCTTTTTCTGGTAGAAAAAACTGTTTCTACATCATATTTCCCTCATTTTAGGAACAACAGCTAGTCTCTCACAAGTAGAGTACATGTATAAATATCATGCTAGTTATACAATGAATTATAAGGCAGTTGGAGCAGTGAGTATTGCCATTATGATTTTGCTGGTAACCAAAGAATCATACAATAGTTTGGGTTGGAAGGGACATTTATAGGTCTAGTCTAATATCTAGTCCAATGCCCCTGGAACTAGCAGGGACATCTTCAACCAAATCAGCTTCCTCAGAGCTTCATTCAATGTGGCCTTGAGTGCTCCCAGCAATGGGACGTCTACTACCTCTCTGGGCAACCTGTTCCAATGTTTCACCATCCTCATTGTAAAAGAGATTTTCCTCATGTCCAGTCTAAATCTACCCTCTTTCAGGTCAAAATCCCTTTCAAAAGGATGCAGAAAAGTCTCGCTAGAGGCTTCACTTCTCCAGGCTGAGCAGCCCAATTTATCTCAGCCTGATCTCATAGAGAGATGGTCCATTCCTCTGGTCATCTTTGTGTCCTCCTCCGGACTCAATCCAACAAGTCCATGTCTTTTCTTTACCAAGGACTGCTGAGCTGGAGGTCTCACCAGAGTAGAAGTGTCACCTCCCTGCACTTCTGGTCATGCTATTTTGATGCAGCCTGGGACACCTCTGGCTTTCTTGGATGTGAGCACACATTGTTGGCTCATATCCAGCTTTTCATGAACCAGAATACCCAAGTCCTTCTCTGCTGGGCTGCTCTCAGGAATACGGACGTGATCTGGAAATATCTGTCCGGTGCCACTAAGTATTAACAATACATACTAATTAGCAACACTTACTAAAAGTATTAATTAACTTGTATACAATTTTACTCTCAAAAGGGAGAGCAGATGATACCCAAGATACATACATAACATACATACATATATATATATATATATATATATTTACAAAAAGAAAATCTCTTTTGATGCAAATATTTTCTTCCTATGTCCTGGAACAGCACCAGCTGCTGCAGTCTACAAACAAAGGGTAACTGAGTTACAGATGAACAATCCCTTTTATATTTAACAGATTATTTTCTGGACTGGGACGTTGTAGGGAGCTGTAAGGCTGCTACAGGCCACACCAAAGACCTGGCTAAATTCTTCTCTAATTCATATCTTACATTTTCATATTGTTTCTTCAAGATAATGGATAAACAGGCTTTTGCAACAGAAAGTATCAGGAAAACTCTACTGTCCTCTGACAGGTATCCTTAAAGAAAATCTTTGTAGGTTAATAAGAATGTAGCCCAGGTAGAGAAATATTGTGGAGAAGAATTAATAGGTAGAAGTCTAAAAGATTTCTGACTATTGAGAAATCCCCAAAATTGCATGTGCTTATTTATGTCTGCAAGTGACGTTTAAGATATACAAACGGATACAAAGCTCATTTTGGTAGATGATGCACTTTCATGGCTACCTGGCACCTGGGAAAAGATTAGGGATCTAAATTGGATTGGTGGATGGATTGGTGAGTTCTTCTTGGTTTGTTGATACATCTACAGTCTTACAAACAGTATTGCTTGACAAAAGGACTAAAAAAGATGTTATCTGTGACCAGCAGTCATGTATTTATAGAAGGTACAAACTCTAACATTTCAAATCCTAAGGAAGAGAAAGTCATTTGTAGAAAATTCATTATGTCATGGGTGTCTGTGTGCATGTTACATGGATTGCATCATCATAATTCATTACATATAGAACATAATTATTTACTATATCTATCTATCTATCTATCTCCTACAATCAAAATGTAACCAAGAAACATATCATAAACCACCCAAAAACCCAGAATGCAAACTAGCCTATTTAAAACAGGGAAGTGTCAGTGAATTTTAGGGAATATCAGTTGCAATAATATAAATTTAAATGTTGACTCTTCAAGTCTATCCTGGAAGTTTTGTCTGACAGTTTATTAATGCAAAGAACAGGCTAAAATAAGAACTGCCCCAAATATCTTAAGGTCTGACTGACTGAAAACCACTCTGATAAGGGAAGAAATATGATTAAATAACATAGCTGCTCTTGCAAAAGAAGCGCAACAGAAGAATTATTATCAAGAGACCAGCTCAATGCTTTTTTTGGGACAGCATGGAATGGCATTTAGTTATAAGATGCTGATAATAAGGTATAAACTGCTGCCAAGTGACATTTCCAACTTTATCTCCCTAAGGTCTTCCCATTCAGGAGGGTCTGTTCACCAGTTATAGCTGGCCACTCCTTGAATGGGAAAATAAAGCATCAGGTGAAGTGCTGTGCTCAATAGGAAAGGACAGCTGAGTCAGCGCCAGAAGCTTCACATCTTGATTCTATTTATCCAGACAGGCTGGCTTCACACCATGGGAAAAGCACTGCTAGCCTTTTTCTCACTGTCAGATGTGAATTAGAAAACAGGTATTTCTTGTCATTACTACTATTTAGAAGCATTATTTGATATAAATACTCTTGTGTTCTCTCACAACTGGTTTTGCTCAGTGGAGTTGTTTCTGAAATGGCAAAAGAACCCAACCAGGATGTGTAGTTAAGTTACCTAAGAAAGACACAGCCTGAAACCAAATAGCCAGAATTAAACCCCAAAAAGACACTTACACCCCCACTACTGACAACAGAGATACCTGCTCAGCTATGAATAATGAGGGCTGCAAGATCTAGTGTGCTCTACATCCATCTGGGGATGGATGGGATCTGGGAAGCTGAAGGACAAGGAACTGTAAGGCCTGAATATTGGAGAGGCACATAGCAGATGGACCAGCAAATGTTATTTAAACCACACACAGACAGCATTCTCACAAATAATTCAGTGCATGTGTAAGTTGCCTACCAGATGAACAAGATGAGGAAATTATGCTTTTTCTTTTTCCTAGTAAAAAAAGGAAATGTTTAAAATGAAGGACCATAAGTAATCTTCTTTCCAGTTTACCTATTGAAAATTGAAAGCTCAGTAAATGTCACATGTAAAGTGCGATTATTTTACGTAATCAGTACTTGAACTGTTTTGCCAGAGATCTCACTATCCACTCTAATAATAAGAGACCAAATTTTCACATCAATGATCAGTTCATTCACATTTGTGTGATGGAGTAGCCACTACAGGAGAGTATTTGTGAGAATCAGTATTGTTTATTTCCCACTCATGTTTAGCAATCATTGACTGTTGCTATGAAGAACAATCACTCACCATGATTTCACTCATATCCAACTCAGCACTCCTATCTAAAAAAAAAAAACAATCAACAAGACCTTTCATTCCTAAAGTCTACAGACAAGAATCAAGATTTTCCATCAAGTGCTATATCTAAGAAGGAGGACTCCCTCCCAGATTATCTATAATACCACGTCCTTCACTCCTGGATTTACTGGCACTGTCACAGCCATCAGCCAAGTTTTTGAGTGTTGGCTGCTCAAAGATGGATTTGCAGAAATGGAGTTGCAATGATCCTTTATCTGCTTCTCATGAACCACATCTGTGTCTGTAACTAGTACTGAGTTACAACTGATTCCCTTTATGTCAAGCTGGACAAAGAGGTCATCCTCAACTGAGCTACACTATATTCCCTTTTTGTGTCTCAACTTTTCTTTTAAAGGCAATAAACAACTCTACACACTTCAGAGCAACAGCTTTCCAAGTGGTACAAACATTTCACTAATTCCCTTTGCTCCACCACAAAATGACCATAAAACTAATGTAAATTGGACAGCCAACTTTTTCTTTTAAGGATGTTTTCAACACACATGATTAATACTCACAAATAAGCAGCTTTCCCTTCTTCCAGTTCTTTACTTTTTCCACTTGAACCACTCTTTTTCCCACAGATCCTCCTGGTGATGCACATGAGCAGTCCACATTGTCGTACAAAGAAGCAGCTAACATCAGTCACAACCAGGATTAACAAAAGGGCTGCCACTCCCAGGCCAATGACAGCACCAAGTCCAAGTCCATTAAAAAGAGTGTCTTGAAGGAAAGAAAATTAAGACTTATTAATAACATTAATCCTAAAATATCATTTTATAAGCTGTTGGTCAGGACAGTAAAGAATGCTAAGGAATGAACCATTCAGAAATTCCTGGAAATAAACAGTCCTGATGATTAAGCATATATAGTACCTGATTAAAATGGCAAAAAAACCCCACCATTTCTTCTGCATAATATTTTCTCATTGCCAAAATTCCAGTAAGCTCATAGAACATAAATGGCACTATTTAATAGCAAATAATATTGCATCTTAACATTCCATGACTAAGAGTATCAATAACCAGCCTAAGGAAAACATTTTAAATGTTCAGCATGAACACTGATATAAGTCGTCTTTTCTACATTTCATATAGAGTTAATTTCTACATTTCATATAGAGTGAATTAGCACTCAATAGTGCTAAGCAGAATTACTGAAAGGTTTAAGAGACTGACAAACCAGTATTTATTCTCGTAATTTTCTGAATTAGAGTGAAAAATAACTTAATTCAAGCTATTTAATCTGCAAACAGTTGCATGCACTTAGTCTTAAACAATTTAATATGGGCAAAAATATGCGTATCATCAAATGATTATAGGGTTAGGACCTCATCTTGTTTAGTCTTGTACCTTGAAAATGCAATCATACACTTCAAAATAAACATATTCCACGCCTCGTCTCGCTTTCTGTGTTTGAATTATGAGACCTGACGTTTAGCTAATTTGACTTCATTACAAATCTCAGGAAAAATATTTTAATGTTTTGCCTTGGTTGATATTCTCATGACAGCAATGATACAATACAAGCCCTTTTCGAATAGTGGGATTCTCAGGAGTCTGTGAACTCAGATGAGCTTATATACGAGAGGATTTTTGTCTGATAATTATCTAGGGGAAAAAAACCATCTCAGTAAAAGCTCATGCCCTCAGCTAATTCACTCTCTACAACTCCCTGCAGGGTGGCTGTGATCAGGTGGGGTTGGTCTCTTTCTCCAGACAGCAGCTGACAGAACGAGGGGACACAGTCTCAAGCTGCATCTAGGGAAATATAGGTTGGATCTTAGGAAGAAGGTCTCCATGGAAAGGGTGATCAAGTACTGGAATGGCTGCCTGGGGAGGTGGTGGAGTCACCATCCCTGGATGTGTTTAAAAAGCCTGGATGTGGCACTGGGTGCCATGGTTTAGTAGAGGAGTTAGGGCTGGGTTTGATTGGATGATCTTGAAGGTCTCTCCCAAGCCAGAGATTCTGTGATTCTGCGAAGAAGAATTCTGCCAAACTCAGACACTGGCCAGTGACAATTTCCTGGTGTGAGACTGCACTGAGTAAACCCCAGGAGAGTGGAACTGAGTGTGTTTGCCCATGGGTGCTGCACACCAGCCCCAGCACTCCCTGGAGTGAGGCCTGAGCCAGCACCACTCACTGGAACGTCCCCATCTGCAGCTCTGCCTGCTGCCAAAATAACAGCAAGATTGTTCTGACTGGAGATTACTTGAATCCTGTTGTAATAGACACCAAACCATTACATAATGTAACATTATATAAATATTTTAATTGGGTTAACTAATATCATCTTCCTCCTCTTTCTCTTCCAACTCCCCTATACACTACAGATTGTTTTCAGATTAGGCACAGCATTTTAAGCTTTCATACTTCTGCTTAAATAATTCTAATGATAATATCTTTACAACTTCAAATGTAATTTGAAAGTTATTCTAAACCAATAAATCTATATTCTTTGTCTAGCCTTTGTTTAGAACTCTAAAACGGAAAAGTAAAAACTTTTTTCAAAAGAAGTGGAGCATTTTACTTCTTAAGCAATTGACTTTATTGTCTATTGTATGGGTTATTTAATTATAGAAATGATCTTCAAAATGTTATTATACAACAAGTAGAATTCAATATATATATTTCCATGGATGGATAGGCAGAAAAAAAGACATATTATTTCAAAGTTATTTTCATTTGTTCACAAAGACTTACAAAACACTACACATTTTATAAAAATAATGGTGCAGCAATGAAATGGTGTATCATTTATGCATTGCCCCATCAGCAATGTTGAAAGTTGACATTTTAAAATATTTCAGTTTTTTTCTTTTTTAAACAGCATTCCTATTTAAGTATTTATTATACTTTCTGATACATCTTCCAAAACTTACCTTATCCCTATATCCACCCACATATTTGGTGAATTCCTTTGTAACCTTCAGTAATTTTTGTTTACCAGTATGAATTGTCAGGAAAATATAAACAGATATTTAATTCCAGTTTATTAAAAAGTTCATATATTTCAATTGTTATAATATCAATAAGTTCTACAGTCAGCTTTAGAGACCTAATACAGTGAATCTCTGTACCTTCTCAACCACCAGCTAGAATGTGAAGGAGAAAAATTAGGGTCATTTCATCCAAATTATGAAAGAAATTCAGTGGGTTTTTTTTTTAAATTTAGTTTTAGGAGTTTTTTCTTAATGCAGTGTTAAGAAGTTTTTACTACAGAGAAGTGATACATTTTCCGCTGCTGTGAACAGCACTTTCAGTGTCCTTGGAACATTGTGAAATGGCAAGGTTCTCATGCTAAGTGATTCAGTGACAGAAATGTCTACACAGCATCTTCACTGGCAAGGGAAGAAAATGTTTACAGTCTCAACTGCTCCTTTGTATAATATTTGTATAAAGGAGCAAAATATTGCTCCTTTATATAATGTTTGCCATAGTTGCATGGGACATTCTGGTTTTCATTTTTAGTTTTCTTTTTACAGGTGAGACATCTGAGACACAAGTATTTGACTGCTGCATATTTCTCCATCTCTTCTTGGTTGATGATTTCCTTTACATTCAGCATTCCCCATCCTTACTACTGCTCTACCAGTCCCAAGTCATTTTTTTCCCTCTTGAAACCCTTTTTGTCCTGCAGGTTTCTGTTTTGTAAGTCTGATTTCTTAAAATTGTCAACACTTTCCCAACATTTCTCTCCTTCATCTCCTGCACCCCAAAGAGTGACAGGAATGTGGCCAAATTCAGTGGTGGGGCGAGTAGCATGGCTGTGATCTGCCTTCTCATCTTATGCATTTCTTCTGGAAACAGATAGAAACTGGACGCCTTGTTCTTTAAATCTATCTGTGTTATGGTTTATCTTCAATCTTAATGAAAACATATATATTTTTGAAGTTCATCTGTGGCTTAATTCTGTTCTTTCTTAAATTGCTTTGATTTTGTATTTGCCTATCTTCTCCCACCAAAATCAGCTGTAAAACTAATCCCAATAACTATTAAAAAAGATTAAGGCCTCTCCTCGCTGGTTTCAAAAATCATATATATATACGAATCATATATACATGAAATTATCTTATATACATATGAGATAAATCATAAATCATATATATATGAAATTATATATATAATTTCAAAACAATGTGATTTTTTTTCTCTTTATATGTTATGACATCAACAGAAGTTCTAATTCTGTGACTGGATGAAATATTAATATCATACTACAAACAGCATTCCCACCAACTTTGAAAAGCAAATTTGTTATAAAAAAGTGTTGCCTTAAATTAAACTAAATTATTATTATTACTATTATTATTATTATTATTATTAAATAATATTTTAAATATTTGGGGTTTTGCACCGTTTCCCAGTATATACCAAACAAACTCAAAGCAGTAGTTCTACTTTGTGGTCTAAAATAAAAAAGTGTTTATTCATTATACACATTTTTAATTTCCTAGTTGAAAACAAACATTTTAAACCATAAAAATTCGATGTTAATGTGAAAGAATCACTTCTTAGAATTTTTTTTGTAACTGTTTATTGTATACCTGACATGGCTGTCTAACTATAGAGGGCCTTTTAAAACACTGCTTATTTTAAAAAAAAAAAAAAAAGGAAAGTACAAATTCCATAGTTCTGAATGAGTATTAATTAGAATTTGTTAAAAATATGCTAAATTGAAGAGGAATTTTTTTATATACAGAATGTGACATAAAGAATGTAATATCTTGCCATGATGATGAAGGAAACTGACAATTTAAAGATAATTTTTCATCCACTTTTTCAAATAAGTGCTCATCAATACTTATGAATACTTATGATTAAAAAAACTTTCAGAAATGTAATAAATAAATTTTAAAAACTCTGAAAGCAAGTTTCTACAAATGTCATTGAAAGATTTGGCAATTTTCAAGTTCTCTCATTATGTTATGTTTCTAATGATTTCTGATGAGGTAATTGAACAGTTTTGCAGGTATCATTATTTGATGAGACAGAGGAATGAAGAGCTTTGGCAAGTAAAACAGAATATTCCAGTGAAAAGAACAAAGTGCAAAGATAAATTTTCTGGACTCTCAAATGTAAGTTTGGCCTAAGCTCCTGTAAGGGTTCTGCACCAGATACTCTGAGGGGAGCAGGTCAAAAGGGAGAATCTCCCTCTATACCTGTGTACAGACTCAGAATGGTTGGGTTGGAAGGGACCTTAAAGCTCATCTCCTTACAGCTCTCCTGCCATGGGCAGGGAGACCTCCCGCTATCTCTGTCTGCTCAGAGCCCCATCCAGCCTGGCCTTGAACACTTCCAGGGATGGGGCACCCAGGGCTTCCCTGGGCAACCTCTGCCAGTGCACAGGTACACTAAATAAAATTTAAAAATAAAGTTTTTGCTTCTGCACAGGAACAAAACATGCAACATCAATTATTCAGACTGATGTTACATGAATCTATGTCCTTTGAGGAGACAGAATTCCTCTGTGCTCTCACAGAATCACATTGCATATATTCAATTACTGCTATAATAAAATAGTTACTGCAAGCTTTATAACAAGTACTCTGTGTGAGCTGGGGGGGTTGGATAAACTGATGCCCAGATGCCCCTTTCACACCTTCAGTGATATTAAGTTTTATTGGGAGAAAAAAGAAAGTTAACAACTTCTTGTGCATTATTATCTTTCCTCCTCCTTAGCAGGCATGGATTGAAGTTAAGATGAAAGACAGATGATTAACCAAACTTCCCTTTGACAGTAATTTGAGTTTTTAAGGAAAAAAAGCAATGCTATAAAATACTTTCCTAGCTTATAGGGTAAGGTAACACCTGGCTGCTACATATGCATGGTGCAGAGCTATGATACATGTTTCTTCTGTTTTTCAAGACAGTTAGAAGATAAACTGCTCTCAATCTAAAGTAAAAACATGAAAATTATGAACAAACTAGAGGGTGAAATTGAAATACTGCACTGGGTCATGGCAGGAAAAAACCATTATTGTTTATCAAGTTGAACTACACTTTCGTATTGACCCTTAAAAATGTGCCCAACCATGATGGTTATTTCTGCACTGCCTCTGAATATTGCCTTTGATTTTATATCTGCTCTGGAACTTTTTCTAGATCCAAAGTCTTATAAAATTCATTTGCTTCCTTAAAAACCTCCAAAAAGAAAAAAAATATAGATCTTAAAATTTTGTATCCATTGATGAGTAGCACAAAAATCATAATGCAGTACCAAAAATTAAACAACTCTATAAAATTTTCTACCAGTTAACAGTAAAACAGTAGCAGGCCATGACCAAAAGAAATAAAGAACCAGTGATCCCTCCCCACTACTCAAAGAAGCTCCAATACTTTGGCTGCCACATCCAGAGCTGCGTGAACTGTTTTTAGCAATTTATATCAATAAAACTCGTATTTTGAGCCAGGTAGGTGCCCAGAAGCATCATGTCTTCCTTCAAATGAAATTTAAAAAATCACTACATTTGCAACCTCAGCTTGTAGGAAATCATTAGGATTCTAGGCAACATTTACTGGGGGACTGCTTGATGCAGAAGAGAACGTGACAGCAAGAAGCATTCTTTTCTATCCCATTCCTTAAAACAAAAAGATGCTAACAAGGCTGTAATCAACATTAACTGTAATGCTTTTTCTTCCTCACTGTTTTTTTTCCTTTAACTCTCTGCTAGGACAGATTCTGCTGAAGGGCAGTGGACAAACACAAGGATGTGTGCTCTGAGCTGCATGATTGAGTAATGTGTTCTGACAGACGCACGACACCCAACTTTGAAAAATAAGAGGACAGTAGTGCTACCTTTTTCTAAGTTACTTCTACTCGTAAGTGACATACCTTCATATTCTCCCATCTCTGATGAACTCTGAGCCAGACTGAGTCAGGGGAGCCTGTGGTGCCACCAGGACTATCAGTTATACAGATGTGAGCTACTGAAATAAGAGTGTTTAAAAGGTTGCACTTTCCTGATGCTTATCTAAGTGAAAGAGTTTTTCTTCATTATGACTGAGATCCTCTTGGCAACAAGTTTTCTGAAATGGATTTTTTGTCTATACATTTTACAGGAGAATGTCTTGTATTATGACTCTCTCAGGATACTGACTAAGTAGGACTTGAGTTCTCATTTACTCTAACGGCCCTTTACATTTGCTCTAATGGCCCTATTTTTCATAGGAAGGCATCTTAATAGACATAAATGCAATAGCTGAATAAAAGAAATGTAATGTAAATATCAGCTTGATGTTTCTGGCAACAGTGTCTTGTCCGTAGCCATTGAGGGATAATAAGGGAAAGGAGAGAAAAAAGCTCTTTCTTTACTAGAAAAAGTATACTGTGTTGTGAAAATATTTTCTGGAGCTGTCATATATTATTTTTTTTAAGCAAAGTTTTAAAAAGAGATTTTTTACATTATCAAACTGTCCCAAAGCAGACTTCAGGAGCAGTTCCAATATGCCTAAAGAGTTAGCCAGTTACAGCTACAGCTGCTTTTTCCTTGTATTTACTCAGTCATCATACTGATGGGTATTTTTTTAGCCAGGTCTCCTTCCATGGGAAGCCCCAGAAAAATGCAGGCAGAAATATCTCAGTCCTCCCGTGCCTTGAGAAGGAAAGGAAGGGTGTGCTGTGGGTTCATGGCGTCAGCACTGCTCCCAGGTTTTGGTTTTAAGTAGACTTGGGAATATAAGTTTCTGTGTCCCAGTTTCCTCCACTCAAACTGACAGCAGATTTACTGAACACGTCTCTTGGAGGAGCTTCTAAGAACCTCTGTAGATTAATTAAGATTGATGTGAGTATTGAGAACATACACTTATGTGTGGTTTCACTACTGCTATTACATAAAAGGATAAATTATATTAATTGCTTCATTTAGGAGAATTCAAAATCATGCTGTGCACATGCCACAGAGACATGAGAAATTTTTGCATCTTTATAGCGGATGACAACTCTAAGTAGAGTATTGTAGCCAGGAGATTTGAAAAAGAGTCAAACTATCTTAGGATTGTATTTAAATTGAGAAGATATTTCAGGTTTGACAGCATTTTCTTTAAGATGTATGTAAATTCAAACACAACATTTTTAAGAAGTAATACTTGGAATAATATTTTAACTATATAATTATTTTATAGCATTAGCTACAAAAAGAGCAGTTTAATATTATAAATCCTGACAGTGTATGGTGCATGTTTTTACTTTGAAATGTTTGACTGCTATGACTGAAACTTGCAGCAGAATCCTGCTTGGTAGGGTATAGCTTTTCCCAGTATTAAAACATCTGTCTTTGGGGATACAACTTCGGTCAGGCAGATTAAATCAGAATAGATCAAGCTCAGGCTGCACATTTATACAGACATTGTACATATTTGCTTCACTAGTGCAGTAGCACGGCAGCCACCTAATATGAACCAAGATTAAAATTCACAAATTCTAATTTTAGTGACTGTGATGTTTATGGTGGAGTGCTGTTTTTTTTTATTTGGTTTAGTTTTGGTTTTTGGGGTTTTTTTTGGTTGTTTTTGGCTTTTTTAATATTCACTATTGGCTAAAATACTGTAGAAAAAACACAGATGCAACGTTAAAATATCTCTTCAGATACAAAACATATCATGTAGATAGTACAAGGAAAAAAAAGCATTTATCAACAATAAAGAAAATACAGATAGAAATGCTTTAAGTCAGTTTTCTTTATTATAAAAAATGAAGACAGAAGTTGCATGAACTAAAATGAGCTTTGAACAACAGATGAAAGACACACAAAGTTACATACATTTCTTGACATTGTGTTTGGAAAGGTTCTGAGGGACATCACAGTTACACCATGCACACAATCTTCAGGGAAAAAGCAGAGATGACAAGGGCTGCATGCATGAAAAGTCAGTCGAGTAAAATGGTAGCGAACTATGAACTAGATAAAAATAAGCAATGTTTCACAAATTAAAATTAACTACTTTAAATCCAGATTTTTTCCTTGCCTTTCACTCTGTTTTTGAAAACAGAAACTTACAGATGTTGCAGTGTATCCAGTATTTTTCACAGAATTAGTTTTAAGTACATTGTAGGTATTTTCATTTCTAATTCTGTTGGAAACATACACTGAGAAAGATTTACTTTGCTTCTATTGTGAGCACTTAATACATGCATTAAAATTAAAATTTTGTGTAAATGAAATATGCACTGGAAAATGCCTCTACAAAAAAGTTAAACATTTAAAATAAATATATAGAACTGTTAATAAGAATATTGTACAATATAATGGTATAGTATAGTGGCAAGCATTACTACCACAACTTCTTGGGACTTCAGACCCTATCATAAATTAACAAAAATGGATATTCCTACCTCAGTTTCTTGCTCTAGTTGTAAAATACCTAAACTTAGCATAGCTCTCAAGTGTACAGCTTACTTACAGCTACTGTTTCTAGGCAGACAAAATTGGTTGATCTCTACACTTGGTATTTGATGCCATCAGCTTTATATTAAGATGTCATTGACATTTAAGAGAAAAGGTGATTTTCCATCACTTATACATTAGGTCTGATTATTATGAGGCAACGGAAAACTGAAAATTCCTCATATGCCTGAAAAAAACAAACAGATGAATAAATGTGATAAGCAGAAATGAGCCCTAAATGTAGGAAATATTTCAGTGATGCCATTATAGACCTCAGAAGATACTTTTCTCTCTATAATATTCAACTTGCATCCTAAAAGTAATATTTCTTTTTCCTTTGCTCCTAAAATTCCTGCAGAAATGAACAATCAGAAATCATCAACATCCTGGACAGAAGACAGAGATTTGGCAGCTATCAGTACAATCACAAATTGTATACAAATCTTCATTATGTCTTAAAAAACAAAATGGTTTTCCCAGGATTAATTAGTTAACTTCACATCTGCATACCCATCTGAGGGGTGGCTATGCAGGTTTCCATGATGGAAAGAGAGTCTGTGGTAAGACTCTGAAAACTGACTGAGAATTGGTCATAAAGTTACATGTATAATTAAATCACCATATCTGTTTATCTTTTAAATAAATATTGTTCACATGCATATCATATTTTTTGCACCAGCATTTGGCCTTATACTTTCACAAAAAAATTAAATGGAACGTTATTTTGTTATTTGGTAATAGTATGTTCTGTACACCTCACAAAACCACTCAAAAATTCTATTTTATTCTCACTGTATGCAATATGCATGTCTATTTCTGGGCAATATTTTTCCTATTTAGAGAGATAGCAATTTATATTCTAATAATCCTACAGCAGTAAATAAAAGATTGCATTTGAAGTTGCACTATGTAAATACTTTGATTCGTGAACAATTTGTAAATGTTAGGAACTTGTCAAAACTCTGGAAAGAAGAAAGACCACAAATAAAATATGATTAGGAAAGAAGCCAGCCTTAGACTCTAAAGGTTGTAAATCAGGACATTTTAAAAATACTGTTCCTTAGAGATATACTGCTATATCACAGAGTAATCATTACCCTTTTTAAGTTTCTGTGCCACCAATTTGGATTTAAGGCATAAGCTCAGCATAGAATATTTTAGGACTTCAGTCTCACAGACAGTTTAATATTAGCATTTCAAAATATGTGACAATGTTAAAAAAATGGTAACATTTTACACTGTCAGTCATAAGACCTAAAATCCCTTTTACAATTACAATGTTTAAGGGAACAAATTTACTTATCTAACATTTAAATATTAACGTCAGAATATATTGAAATCAATTTGTGAAGACATATTTATCATTTTAATAGAGTTCAAATTACAATTTTAAGCTGTTCAGTCTATACCTATGAATTATAATTTAATTTGAAAACGTCTCTGTTCATTTTTTCCTCATTCTTGTAAGAAGCCAAGATTTCAAAATCTTCTGAATATTCCTACAGACTGCACAAAATACTGTGAAATAATCTCGCTCTCATTGTTTTTAAAGATAAAATTATGACACACTCATAAAGAGAACTACAAACAAAGCTGTATTAGTTATTCATCTGAGGAGATATATGACAACCCAAGGACATTATTCTCTCTCACTTTTTCTTTCTCATTACAGAGGTTTTGGGTCACTGCCCAGAACTGCCAGGCTCTGCAGTCACATAATCCCCACAATATTGGCTTAACTCATTCTCTTTGGAATTTGATGGGGAGGCCAAAAGAAAAGGATCACATTCAAAGTACTTGATAACCTCAAAATACAAAGCACAGAATAATTTAAATTGGAGCAGACCTAAAATTTTTCTCACTTAACGGAGCAAATTTATGTAGTTCCCAGCCGAAACGACTATCAGTTGGCAAGAAAGATAAGTGATCCAAATTTGTCTCTTTATCCCACTGGCATTGTGACACCGAGGATAAAAGCCAACTTACCATTCATAATGTATATTTAGCTTCTAAAATTTCTCAAGGCTTTTCATTATCTCCTTCACAGTATGTTTGGAGAGTTCACAGTCAATCAGTCTCTGTGCCCTAATTCCTATCTTGTCTTCTTACATACTTATCTGCAATGTTAGAATGACTTGCTGAGATAATAAATTTATAGCTTGTAAAGAGCTCTTCAAATATTTTACCAGAGAAGAAAAATTATATGGGAATTTTCATTTTTCTGCTTTCCTGCATACCTGTAGTAGTGTCCTGTCTTGCTTTATTAAAAAAAAAAAAAATTAAGAACAGTGACGGGTATGTGGAAGGTGAAAATACATTAAACAACATTTGGTAGAATAGCATTAAGGTTTCAGATTTCAGATAATTAGGACAATGCTACAAAATAAGGAAATACTGGGATCAGACAGTCTGTGCAACCTTATAAGACCCTGTTTTACTTTTCAGTTTGAGACAATGTGTTACTCAAGACTTTAATCCAGTGGCAGGTGTCCACTAGTTTTGATTGGATCTGCAGTTTGGTTTTCTTTAGTGTTCAGAACAGCGACTATGCGTCCACAAGAGGAGATTCTGTTCCCTTATGTGCATGCAGTGGCTGTCTTACAGTGGGATCAGAACACAAAAGGGATGTGACTGCAAAGTGGGGGCCCTAGAAAGAATCTGCTGCTCCCCTGGACCAAAAGGGTCCAAAAGGTGTTTGTGCACCACTGAGCCCCCGCAGATCTCCCAGCAGAGGTTTGTAGTGCGCTTATTCTGTGGGTTTCTTTGCCCTCCAGCATTTACTCACTAAATATTAGCCAACCATCAGCCCTTGGATTGTAAGTAGAGATATCCTTGCAGTTTTGTTATCTGTTTTGTTACCACAGAAGGCAATAGTGACAATAGTGAAAGCAACAAACGTTTTCACTATCTGGATTTTAGAAATAGTAAGAGAAAAAAAAAAAACCTCTGGCAAAAGTTCCTGTCCAAGGCGATCCTTAAACTAAAAATAAATTTAGCATCAGCAACAGCACTTGTCTGAGTTATACTCAATTGAAAATTTGTTCTCAGATCTGCAAGTTTTTGGTAACTTATGTGTAGCTGGTAATTCCAAATCCACTGTAACAGAGTTAAAATGAAAAGTTTCATTAGCAGTATTACCTAGCCTTCATTAGTTGTATCTCTTGGTTCAATAAGGACTTAATCATTTAAAAAATAAATGGTATATATCAGAAGAACACCTGTACAATTAAATTACGAAGTTAATACATATATTCATAATGTTTGTGCATGGAAAAATGAGCTTTCACCTGACTGACGCTAAATAAGAACTCAAAGTTTCAACTCCTACAAAATTAGAATAGAAAATGTCTTTCTTCACCATACTATGTCAGGCACTCATCAATGGAATTAATTTCAAACTAATGTCGTGACATTAAGTTAAAGTGACAGAACAGAGTAGCAAGGGCCATGGGTGGAATAGTGGCTCAACTTTACAGTGAGAGATTTTCTGCAGATCGCAATGAAACCAATGTTTTCTAGACAGCAATCTTTTCAGTTCCAGCTACTTCGTTACTCTAAATATGTGAATTATTTAAAAAAGTATTTCTATCAATAAATTAGTCTGTAGACTTACACACATGCATTCTGAAGACATCTTACTTGAGACATAATCCAATTTTCTAAAATGACTGTTAGCTGGTTTAGATGAGGAGAGGTTTTATTAGTGATGCCCTAAAGTAAAGACTGCAAAAAATATTGCAAAACTGGCAAAAATCACAATAATCAATATTTTGTAGAAATAAGAAAATCCCTTAACTGAGTGAAGATACAGAGATACTTAAATTTGTCCAATTGATTTCCAATTTGTAAGATAATTTTTTTAGATCTCAAAAGGTATGAACTATAAGGAGGAAAAAAATCAACATATACAGTTAATTTATCATGTTTGTTATATTTAGTAACAATTTGAAGGCAATTGTCTTAAAATAAATATTTAATTCTGCCTTAGCTTTAAAGTGCATTGCTTTCTCTGATTATTCCATATGCAACAGAGAAATGAGCCCTAAATCTAGACAACTGCATAGATTTTAAAATCAAATATATGCAATAGAATATCTATATGGACTCTTATTAAATAAAATTGTTTTCCTGAGGTTTTGCACACACTGCTACAGAGCTCGTAAGCCATGCTCTTAATATGTCAAATAGGAAAAAAATGCTTTTTCCATTTTTACTACAGGTCAAAATTGAACCTCTGGAGCTTCCACGTCCAACAGATGCCATGAAATGAAATGTGGCACCTTTGCAGTTGCAAGAAGTGACTTTGGTAGGCAGGGACCTATTTTATGTGCTGAGGCATGGCAGTGGGGAGGCACAGGAAGAGTATTTGAAATGAATCCCTACCAACTGAAACAATTCATAAATAATTAGTTAGGGAAGACATGCTTGTTCAAATCCATAGGAAAGTACAAAACATATTCACAGAACCATAGAATGGCTTGGGTTTGGAGGGACCTTAAAGATCATCCAGTCCTGTGCTGTGGATTCCACTAGAGCAGGTTTCTCAGAGCTCCATCCAGCCTGGACTTGAACAGTTTTTATTAAGAATTAAATTTTAAGTACCTTGTGTCAGGAACCAGTGCAAGGACAACCCTTTGCAAAGGATTAATACAAAATGAAAATACTCTCCTGAAAGATGAATTGGTGGTGTACCTGGGAAGCCATGTGACTGCATGGATTTCTTACAAAAAAACCTTGTTGAGAAAATAGAATCAACTTGATCAAATTCACTAAGTCAGATTCTTCATGTCCTGTCAGACTGGAGTGTTGAGCATCACCTGTTGAATTTGTCACACAGGCTGAAGCAATTACAGTATTTAGTATCTTGACTAGGAATGGCAACTTTGGAAGAGCTATAGAAAAGTACAAATTTTTTAAGGTCTGTGTTTGTTTTCCCGCAAATAAAAAATTAAGAGAGAGGAAGAATACATATTTCTTGCCTTATCATCAACAGTATAAAAACATGCACCAGAAACTTGTGACTATAATGAGAGAGAAAACAGCAGCATTCAGCTGCAGGGACTGGCCTCCATTTTCACGTCTAGTAGCTTCACAGCATCTGTCTGTGTGGATAAGAATTGTTGTAGAAAATCAAGAGCGTGAAAAAGAAGTAAATTTTAGAAAAAAAAGTGGAAAAGTTGAGACAACATGAAAAAGAAAGTATCAAAAGGAAAAAAAAAGTGACAGTGGGAAAGAAAAAAGAGAAAAAAAATTAATATTTACATTGTGCCAAAGACAGTCACTTGAAAGACATTACTTTAAGAGAAACATTAAATTATGATTAAAGCATAGATGGAATGGCAACCATTGAAGTACCCTGGCCAAAGTTGTATAATATAGTACTAAAACTGTGGAAAAGGTGTACCTCCATAGCTGCAATGTGGTCCTCCACTGCAGTCAAAGTAGCAAACTGTTTGGTCCAAGAGTAAAACAATTTATTTAAGTGCTTAACCTGAATAATATTTCTTGCTTCCCCTTGAGACCATTCAGCTAAGCCCAATCTAAATACAATTTTGACTTTTGTGTTGGAGGTACTTGGAACTCACAAAATTGCCATGTAACACCTGTCAGAAATAGTGACTACTGACTACTTAAAGCGAGGAGTATTGAAAGCAAGGAGGAACACCAGCTCACAGGCTGAAAGGAGAAACTAGAACTGTGTCAATAATTACACAAAAAGAATGTTCCAATCACATACAAGAAGAGATAAACTTGTTTATCTGTTTCTTCTTGCTAATGGCTTTATCTTGCTCCTGAATTATTGTAGGAGCTCACAATGGGCCACAGTGAAAACTGGCTTCAATAATATGGACACAGGTCCAATTAAAATATGAATGACTAATGCAATTAGCACATGCAACTGGGTAATTAGATATTGACTTTGACACTGGGGTGGGAACAAAGAAGCTTCTTAGACATTCACAACCTCACAGTATGTCTGGTTGCAATTACAAGGTTTGAATATATTTTTTTCTACAAATATTTACATTAAAGGCTCACTTTTTTTGCAAATTATCCAGTCAAATTTATGCAATATATAGTGCATTGACTAGATTTTTTTTCCAGCTACAGTGACATAATAATTATATTGGTATGACTAATATCAGTGTTAAACTAATATTTTGAAAAAGACTTCAAAAGACATTAAAATGCAGAAAACCTTATGCAGTATAAGAAATAATCTTGATTAAATATTTACTTTAAAACTGACTTAACAAATTGTAATGGAAGCAGATGAAAACTATTAAGCTAAATATAGTCTTTATAGTGCATTTATCTTCTTATCACATGAATGTCCCTGTGCTTGTACAAATTCATGTGTGATAACTATCATATGTAGATAACAATCAAGTAGAAAATTAAATAAACTAAGTAGCAGTTTAAAGTAGCAATTTAAATAAACTAAGAACAATTATGGACATTATTCCATCCTCACCCATATTTCTACAGTGGTGTTTTCAATGATACATATAGTGTTCAAGCTGTTCAAAATTTACTACCAGTTCTTTTTCTTAAGACTTAAATAGCACGGTGTATATATATATATATATATTTATACAGTCACGCTCTCTCTCTTTATATATATATACACACATATACTCATAGAAAAAAGATCACAAACCTTGAGCACATTAAACTTCCATATTTACTTCAATAATTCTGCTTTTAAATATTTCAGATATTATTTCAATATATAAATACTGAAATAAATATATAATATCTATAATAACATAGAATGTATATCATATACATATGTTTATTGTTTAAATATTTTATACTATATTTAGATATAAATATTTCATCTTTTAATTGGCACTCAGGGTTCTTTTAATTAGAAAGCACGCTATTGCTAGCAATTATCTGCAACAAATAATGAGGATTAGAGCATCATACTTGTAAAGTGTGGCCCTGCACTTCAATATTCAACACCTATGGCGATTTTCTTTTACCTTCATAGGATTCAAAAAGATAAGCAAACTAAAATTCATATGATAAAAGAAAAAAAATTAAATTCCTTTTGAAGCAGAAATTCTGAGAATACACAATAGCTCTTTGATTGCTGCTCCTCTGCTATTCAGTGGTAGTTAATGTCTCTGATAGCTGTACCATAAGAATTAGATTTTATAAAAAATAGTGTATTTTTTTCCTGCTAACATCTTTGATAGTGCAAGCCTTTTTCTCTCTCTCTCTCTGATTCATATCAAATAAGTTCTATCAGTTTTAGTGCAGGATTTCTATCCCTTTTCATGTAATAACGTTGGTCTTTGCAGGGAATGGAGCAAACAGCTGGTTTTAGCCTAGAGCAAGAACATGCCCTACCACTTTCAACAATAATCATCTCCAGGATTTGATGAGAAATTGCTCTTATTCAGCAAATTCTAGTACTGGTTCGCAAAACAAAACCAGATAGATTTTGTGGGGGCTGTTACCTTTCTGAAGTTTTAGATATTAATTAATCTGATTGGTGTGAGCCCTACCAACTTCTTTTCTCAAAGTAGGAGATCTCAAAGCTACATTTCATCTCTTCTCTTCAGAAAATAAAATAACAAAATTATTCTTCCATCAAAGCAATACTGGCTGAAGAATTTACTTTACACTTTTAGCTCAGGATTATGATCTGAACAAAAGTCAGAGAAAAGCCTTCATTTTCAAATTCTTATTTTGGAATAACAATATCCTTCAGCCCACAAGAAAATGAGTCAGGTAACTTCACAAGGATAATGCTGCAGCTCTTCCTTGCCTTGAGAACATGATCAGAGCTCCAGGGAGACTGACATCCCATAGACTTTCCTTTTTTACTCTGCATTTTAGATTTAGCTAAAACCTTAACAAGTCAGATCTGTAGAGACAGACTGAAAAATCCTGTAATGCACAAAGTCATACAAAAGAGATACTAATTATCAACTTAAAATTTCAGATCTGTGGAATGGAAATTTTACCTGTGAAAATCTTTCAAACTTCTGTGTTTTTTCTTTTTATTTTGTGGTTTAAATTTACTGCAGCTGTCCAGGTTGGTGTAAAGATCAAGGGTCAGAAAATTTCAACTACTCTTTCCTAAATCATTCCAATTGCTAGAAGCACATGAGGGTTTAATACAATATTTTGTTTACTGCACTACAGAGAATTTTACTTCTATTCTCAGTTAAGACTTTATTAAGAAATTACTGGAATGTTTTAATTGTGCAGTCTCCATTCTCTGACAAATTTAGTGAAATTGTCAGCTATATTCAAAAGTTATCAGAAGCCACAAACTGATAGATGTTTGTGCATGTACACACACACACAAACAACACACAGAGAAAGGCAGTGGAGTCACAAACCAAAGGCTTAAAATCAGGCCAATCCTGCAAAATTCTACCATCTTTTTATGGAGATTTAAACAGGCAATTTGTAAGCCACAATGATGACATTTGGTCCTGGCTCAAGCACTTACTCGCAGCCTTTCTAGCTTTTTCTATGGAAAGAGAATGCAAAATAAAACTAAAAGTCCCCACAATTCCGCTTATTTAACTTTTAATGATGAGATGTAACTTGTCCTAGAATTGAGAATAGGTACCAGGAGCCAGATCAGGGGTCAACATGGGTTTTAATCCTGTTCAAAATCATCAACAACTGAGTGATGGGGCACAGAGTACCCTCTGCAACTTTTCTGATGACACTCATCTCAGAGGAGGGGCTGAGGAACCAGAGGGTTGTGTTGTCACCCACATGGACCTCAGCAGGCCACAGAAATGGGCTGACAGGAACATCAGGAAGTTCAACAAGAGGAAGTGCAAACCTCTGCCCCTGGGAAAAAGCAATCCTGGTCACCAGCTCACAGCTAAGGGCCACCCAGCTGGAAAGCAGCTTTGCAGAAAAGGCCTGGGGGTCCTGTTGGGGACAAATTTTAACAGGAGACAGCAACGTGCTCTTGAGGCAAGAAAGGTTAATGGAAATGACAGCAGAGACCTTGGCCATGCAAGTCTGCTCCCATGTGAGTAGCTGACCTTGAGGCTTGGTTGTAATCACATAAAATCTGATTTCAAACAGATGTGAAATGATTTAGAATCTAGGGAAATTGTTTCGAAGGACACAAGTTTTACACTTCAGTTTGGAAGTTTGCCATAGGAATTGTCAGTTAACAAATGTTACTTTTGTGGTGGAGAACAGAACAGGAGTGAGGAAGGTAGCTTTTTGGCTTCTCTTGGTGGATTCATGGTCAGGAGCAAGTCAACCCTTCAGAAGAAGGGGTTGTGCCCTTCAGAGCTGGGGGAACTGTGCACCAGGGCACCCACACAAACCATGGGTTGGAGGGGTGTGAGAGATAGGGTGCAACAAGGAAATATGATTTTGGTTGCAAGAGGTGACAGGAACAAAACCTACCACAGCTACACAGATTGGATCATATAGCATTTATTTCTGTCCCCAAAAGGTCACCTACTTGCTTGACTGAGAGCAAAATTTAAGGAAAATTCTTGCCCTGAAAGAAAACTGTGAGAACCAGGGAAACTTGTTTCTGTTTTGCTTTAATTAGTAATTTTGAGTTTCTGGATGAAAAGCCTTATCCTAGTTTCTATTCTAACAAAGAGAAACTGACCATATAGCTCAAAAGCTCTAGTAATACATCATAAAATGCATATACATAAGTGCAAATTTAAATATATACACATATACTTGAAGGAATGCTAAGAGATACTTTACTTTTTCATTCACATCAAGACCACTGCAGATCCCATTGTATTTTTGTAAAAACTACTGATAAAAATCGTGTTTGACATGGTGATTATCATCTTTGCTATTGGTGGTGATGAGAGAAAATATTATGTATTATTGTCCCTATTTTGCCTCCCACTATATGATTTAACGTGTGTTGATACACCATGCATGGAAAAAAAATAAATGAGATGTTCAAGGGATTAAAACATTTTCAGGCATGGAAATAAAAATTTACTCTCACAGTTCATGCAGTATTGTAAACAAACAAACAAAAATCCCTCAAATGTCAAATATCACAAAGAAAAATGGATCTAAGTGGTTCTTGTTTTCCCCAAATGTTTGTTTCATTTTCCCACTCTTGCACCAAGTTATTAACTTCTAGTGAAGAAGAAAAAAAAAAGTGATAAAATGCAGCTTGCAACCATTTTTAATATATCTACTGCCCTTTCAAAGTTACAGCACTGACTGGATAAGAGCCTTTGGAAAATGGCACCTTCATAAATCTGCTGGTAATTCCTGAAAATAACACCTGCAGAAAGGATCTTTTTTAGCATCTTCCATTACATCTTCTTTTGAGATTTAGTATAAACCTGTACATGTGTTTTAGGTTGCAGTTGTGATGGTTCAGAATGATAACAGAGTTGGACACTTTTGTACCAGCTGTGGGGTACAAAGACAGGATCTCTGTCTTCTCACTGCAGAGAAAAAGTGAAAGGGCCCATACAATTGGGCAGTAGGGTCAGCTCTGGGAGCTAATGGACTTCCAGCTGTTCCCAGGGGTTTTTATGACTGCAGAGCTTTGTCCATGCTCTCCTAAAGTGGATAATGAGCTAAAGCATCCAGTTTCTTTGAGAATCCCACAGGACTGAAAGATTAGCAGTAGAGATAATCCAGAAGAAAATTTTATAAAACACTACAAATCAGCACTAAAAGTGTGATAAATACTTCACTCAGAGGCAAACACACTGAGGTTAGAGTTGTGCCTGCCTGCAAGTATTGCTAACTGACATCCCTAGCGAGATTTTGGAACATATGAAATACTACATTGAAGACTGCATCACTCTTTCTCCGAGCATGAGTCTAAAATACATGTTCATACGCCTAAGTAAAATGTGAAATACAGATACAGACCACAAAAAATAACTCAAAAAATTAGGAAGGGAAATGGTGTATATATAGATATAATATTCACTAATATGTATACGTATATACATACATTAATAAATTTATGCATACAGCTATTTAAAGCAAAATATTTTAAGAGGGTTTGCTGGGCAATTCGCAAAGTCAGTGCAAGTTTCCATTGATAAAACCTTCAGAAAACCAGGAAACTTTCACTAGAAAGATTACAAAAAGATTGTGTGGAAGGAATCACAAGTGTGAGTGACTCAGTGAATGGACACTGTGTTTCAGGCCTAGGAAGACACATTATGAGACAAAGTAGATCTACATTTGGAGGCTGCTGAGGTCAATCATGTGAAAATTTAAAGGAATGTTTGTCTCATTTATGCACCTCCCTGATGCCAGAGAGCAATTTGCAGCCTCAAGCTCCTTCCCAGACCTAAGACTATTACTGGAAGTTCATCATATTGTATCATCAGGGAATTTGACTTGCAGCCAGGAGCTGGTACTTGCACACTTCTCTAGGAAGCAGAAGATATGGATTCAGTGCCCACAGGAATTGTATGTTAACATAAGTACAGTTTTGGCTTCCAGTTCCCATCCCCAGGGATTACTACTTCTGCCTGATATCCAATGGCTTTTGAAAGCACATGCAAGCTCCTTCTGCAGACTTTAGAAGCAAAGTTTTATTTCTTGTGACAGTTCCCATTTTCTTACTAAGCATCTACTGAAGGACAAGCGACATATCCCGGCTTCCATCTCCTTTCAGTTCTCTGATTTATTGCATTAGCTTGCACACTCCACCAGGGTATCATTTTATATACAGTTAACCAACAAGATACTTAGGGGATCTCAAAATTCTCTTGGGATGAGTAATATTCAAGAGATTGCATACATAGAGTCTACAGACTTATTTCTGTTTAAATTTAGAGCCAGACATAAACACTCAGTTCAGCTCAAGTGCCACAGATTTGGGCAAATACAGATGAAAACCTTCACAAGTCTTTTCTAATAATTACATTAATAATATGAAAGGAAACTTCGGTTACTGTAGCTACCAAGAGAGCACAGGACAGATTTCATTCAAAAGTCTACCCAATTTCATTCTTGTTGCCTATGCCCTTCTTAAAACTCGTCTGTAGACACCTAGACGTTAATGCCAAAGCCTCAAACAAATGGTGCATCATCAGAGTTAACTGACACCAGAAAGAATATTTCTGCTCAAATTTAAGCATTTTATGCACAAAATCTATTATGTTTTAATACACTACATTCATATTTTTGCAGCATTATGTATATATGTATATATTATATTGTGATTAAAGTATTATGCCATTTCAAAACAAGATAATCATGCTGACTCATGAATATGAACTGATGTTCCACTGACTGTAAATGTTCTTTGACATACTTTTAAAAATTGCCTACAGAATGTTCTTATGATGGGAATTTCACACTCTTTTTCAGGCTTTGAAAAAAACAGTTGTCAAGGAAACTAATTAGTTCCACAATCATAATTGCAGTAATGATTCATATAAAGAAGGCTTGAAGTTAAATAGTGTAACAGACTTCTTACAACTACTTAGAGGTTATGGGAGAGCACTGAAAGGAAAAAGCCCCTAAGCACCTATAAAACTGTTTTTAGAGAGAAAAGTTCTGTCTTCTGAAAATAAATTAACTAAGCTATGTTTTACTTCAATGTCTAGAGACCACCTATGTTATCATTTACAGAGGAGAATTAAGTTTCTCAGCTACAGCAGCTGTGGCAATAGTATGGGACAGCTTACATAATTAAAAAAGGCTGAAGTTAGGATACATTGCAAAAGAAGTAATATTTTTGTTTCAAATATGCAAAATTGAAAAAATGGGTTATCCCTTCCCTAAGTAAGCTCTTACTTATTTTTCTACTTGACAGATATTTTTATTTCCCTGAGACAATGAGTTTCCATACATTTCTTTTTCCCTTTTCTTTTTCAATCATGGGAAATTTTATTTCTGAATGATGGCGATCACAAGGCTCTGCCTGTTTAAAAATAAGTACACAGAACCTATTGAGACCTGAATTTCAATCAAGATGCAAATCAACTTTACTTCAAGTGCATAAAACAAATATTTGTACTAGAACTGGATCTGAGTCTATGAATGAATTACAAATGTGTTTTCTTTTCTATAAATAAAAGGTAAGGATGCTTCCAGTATTAAGAAAAACTGCTATGGAATATTCAAAAATGTTGCAGAGATCTTGAGATAACTTTCCCGAAAAATATATTTGAAGGAAACTCACAATAGACAAGAAAAAAAATAGCCAGTTATTTCAAAATTTCCTGATGGCACTCTAGTCCATGACTCATCCCAGCTCATTGGCACTGTACCAATGCTAGCCAGGTGTTCAGACTGAAACACAAGTATTGATATGGTTTACATTTTAATATTATTTCCAATTGTATTTATTTGGCAAGTTTTTTTGTTGATTCTAATATACTAACAGTTTGAAAATGGCAGTCAGAAAATACTGAAATACTAGAGGATTTAGAACCTGATTTTTCAAGTGGTAATGATGATACTGACCTAATTTGGAAATAATTATTGAAAATATAGGTCATACTTTTAAGTACAAGTTTGAAATCTCTTCCTCATAGCATTTTCTTTATAAAAACTAAAATTACCCATAGCACTACAGAAAATACCTTATTTTAGGTTTATTGTTAACTAAATAATTTTTCATTGTTTCATCAAAATAAAGCCTTATATTAGGAAGCATTAAAACTCATACACTCACTCTTAACTAAAATGCAGTTTTTCTTTAATGGAATTTTAAACCCTCCTATTTACACACTTCAAAAATATGAACAAAGTTTCTACAGATCTCAAAGTCTGTAAATCGGCCTCATAGAAGACTTTTGGTCACTATGTTAGGGTGAATCATCCAGACAGTATCTAAATAAAACTATTTGAAGTCTTAACCTCATCAGACACTAAAATAAATATATTTATTACATGTGTAGCTCAAAGCACATGCGGAGATGGGACTGAAAACAAGAATTCTAGCAAATAATTGGCTTAACCAGACAACAGGCAGTACAAGGCAACTTGAAAAGCAGGTGTATCTTAAATACTGTATTTCTTGTTAAGCGCCATCAACAGGGTTGAAAAATCAATGTTTCTTCTAGACTTAAAAAAATTGCTTTTTTACTAAGAGAAAAGTGGGAGACAGGGTCCCATTAAAGGGTCCTGAATCAAATTTTTGCTGATAATAAAGGTTGGTGTCTCATGTTTTTCCAGTCTAAGACTTTAGTTACATTATGCTCAAGTACACTATGAGTTGGAAATAATTCACAGGGAGAAAACATGATGAAATGAACTTACCTGTAATAATGTTGGGCTTTGGTGGCATGCTGAATTCATACAATGTTGGTTCCGAATAACCCAGTCTGTTGGCAGCTGTAATTTGTACTTCATAACCCATGGTCCACTGAAGATGCTCTAAGATGATGTGGTCTCTACTACCCTGTACTTTTTTCTCTAGCCACTGGTCTTCCTTATCTTTCTGTAAAGATGAAAATATTTGTTTCAAATCTCTCCATTTCTTGTATTATTTGTCTAAAGTCTGTATCTACATGATGCACAAAAATATGGAGTTACCTTTACAGAGGTTATGAACAGTAAAATAATCTAATTTTGGAGTTCTGAGTACTTAGGCTTTTTGTAATTTTGACTACTCCTTATCATGTTTCCACAATGTGGATTTTGAGAATTTTGTGGTCAATCCTTCTCAACTTTTTGGCTTCAATTTATTCTTTTTCTCAAACACTGGTCTTTACTGTATAGAACAGAATGCTAATCACTTATATAATAAAATGCTAAAAATAAATTATGTAAGAAGCTTATTTTATACAGACATTTCAATTTCATTTTGATCAATATTCATTCAAAGAAACTTGCCACTAAGCCCAGTCTTGAACTGTTCATGACTCCAGCTGTGCTTATATCATACATCAGTTATTTAATGAAAATATACACTAATTGTGGCAATATAGGAACATTTTGCAAACTATGTTGTATACAAGAATATGAACATCATCGAGAAAGTATGAAGTACTATGTCTACTCCCATGAGAGGATACATGCAAACCTTTAGGATGGTGCTCTAGACAAAAATGGATTCTCATAATTTCTCATAATTCAGGTAATTAAGACATCTATACAAAGGGAACAAATGAGGAATTGGGTTGCAAACTTAATTCTGGCATTTCATAAATCTGGAGTTCTTACCTTTTCAATCGCTACTTTGAGTGCATAATACATTTAATTATTTTTTTTATACAAGTAGAAATTGCACAATTACTAACAGGCAGAAGGATAAAACAATATACACTGTCAAACAAAAAAAGTCATCTTGTTCAAAGGACAACCAGGAACAGTCAGTAAGAATCCATGCAGTCCTACTCCTACGAGACACTGAGGTACAATAACATGGCTCAAATCTCTCGAGAGAGACAAACCCTGGCCATCCAACCCATACAGCAACACAGACCCAATCAGGGGATACAAGCCATATGGGAAAACTTAAAGCCAAACAAACTTATATCACCTGCAAGTATAACTTTTTAGCTGCACACTACTCAGCAGCTTAAATTTAGGCTCTTTGCTGAAGCATCTTGCTCTTCAATGATACAGGTTTCAGAGAAAACAGCATCTAATTTAGAGAGTTCAGGGACCAATCATGTTCCTCATTACTTTTTTTTTTTTATCCCCAGTCTTCAGAAAATAAAGGGCATAATAAATGGATTCCCTTGTGGGCACTGCTGCAATAATTTATTTGTTATCAGCTCTGAGGCTGATGACTTTTCCATGCTGACTTTACCTTTTAATAAACTTTCTTGCTTTTTTCTGCATTAACATTGGTATTGTCACATGATAGCTCTGAGAATGATTAAAATCCAACAAAAACTTTTTTCAGGAATATTTTCATCCAGGTGGAAGTTCCTACTTGGTGCAGTGATAAAATAATGAAAAACATCAGAATGGTAGGTCCATTACAAATCATGAAAAAAAGCTACGTACACTGGAGTAAAAACAGTTTGTTCATCATACAGTGAAAATAGTATTTTCTGTAAAGGATATTTTCCCATATCCTGATGGATACTTTCTATGGCAATCACTTGACTTGACCCTAAGTGAACACACTCACATTTTCACTATGCTAAACTCCTTTTACAAAATATATTTTTGCATAGCACTGCTGAAATAGAAGGAGCTAATACTGATTGCAATATGCATATGAAAATACTCAGTGATATTAGGAATAGCAGTGCTATGTAACACTTTATTTTAATGAATGTTTAAATTGGTGAGGTATGGGAGGAGTTAGAAAAAATACAGGTAGATTCCAAAGAATATCAACATGAATCAGAAATTCCCTGCATAATCTCAGTACTGTGCACAGATGCCGTGTGAATATACTAGGGAATTCCAAAGGGTTTCAGAAACACAGAAAAAAAAATATATATACTTAATTGGAAACTAAAGATTCAGTCTTTTCCTGCAGAAAAAGACAGTATTGCAAACAGAGATATGAGTGTATTTTGGAAAGAAACTGCAAAAATCTATGTGATGAATAGAATGAGGCTGCACTTCTGCAGACAGAAGAAAAGTGAAAAGGCAGATCTTCCACAATTTGGTCTGGTGAAAAATAATGAATGAGCTGAAATGTAACAGGATACCCGCATATGTTATGCCAGAGATACCATAATTTAGTTGAAACTGAAACCAAATGCCTGAATTCAGATAAATGAAACAAAATCCAAACCCCGAGCGCAAAGACAGATAACTTTTTTGAAGAGTGGCAAACACAAGTTAGGAGGAAGAGGAATAAAGTATCTGGAAAGCAAGGTGTGTTCTAAAGACAGACAGAATAAATCTTCCAGAATATTGGAAGATTCCCAGTTGCTCCCTCCTGGCCCTTCTTGTCTCCTCACCTCTCTCCTCTCAATTTTAATTTATTACTCTGGTAGTTGGTAAATGCCTCATCAGAAACAGCCATTTATAAATTCAGTACCCATTTCCAGAACTTACAGGGATACAGCTTCACATCTGCTGTGAAACACCCGCACGTCATCATTCATGTCCCAACCAACTTTGGAAGCACCACAAACAGAAGAACCAAAGGGAGGCTTGAGTTGGCCCCCATGAAAAAATATTAAAGCGTTCCTATGAGATGTGTGGTTGGCTGGTCATCTCTGGCATCAAACAGGATGCTTCCCTAGAGAGTTCCCATCACTGCTCTTTCTAGCTGGTTACTGGGGAACAATTTTCCCTTGTTCTACTCTCTCCCTTCCCATTCCTTCCTAAGCAAAGTTTGAAGCCAGTGTGTGCCATCAGCCTCAGACTCCATCAGTGAAGCTTTGTCAGGCTGTCTCAACTTTCTTAGTGCAACAGCATGAAAAAAAATTGAGGCTGCTAATCATAAAAATTGTACAGTGGCTAATACCCTGGAATACAGAAGAAAATGTCAAACTTATTATCTGATTGTAGTCAGTAATTCCTTCCCATAATATGAAGAAACTGATGCTAGGAAAGGAATATTCAACAGAATGAAATACATGATTTCCAGAAAATAACTTACTGATTGCCCTCAACCAGGCTTTAATATTGCTTCAGTATCCTAAAGGCTGTCCTTCTCCAAGTTTAAAAAAAAAAAAATCTGTATACAACTTAAACATGGGCAAATTAACTTTTTGAAGAAAAAGCCATTGATGTATGGGTTGTTATCAAACATGCTCTTCAAACATGTAAGCAAATACATTGGTCCAGGTGCTAATAATGGGGCTGGCAAGAGTTATAGGAAAGCTAATTAAATACGACCAATGGGGAAGATAGGAGAGAAGCAGTCAACAGATAATTCTGAACTTTAAATAGCATTCATTCTTTTTGATTACAACACCAAAAAAATTATTCTGCTTCTTTTGTTGTAGAAAGGCCTTTAATTTAGTCAAATTGCTTTTGCAATTGGAAGCTCAAGCAGTTAAGGACTCGAGGTCCAAGGAAAAGCTATCTTCTTCAGTAACCTTTTTAAGTTTCCAGTTACAGTTTAAACTGCACATTTACCTTCCAACAACACACAACAAAAGTCATCTTTCATTCTATAATATTGTACCTTAGTCAAAACATGAGCTCAAAATTAGATATCCAAAATTTTTTTGGGATAAAACCAAAATAATTTAGCTTATTTTAATCATAAAACCCGATTAAATTCCATATGCTGCATGAATGTATTATATCTGAACAGTTTATTTTGAACTCAGTGGAAAATACTTAAAGGCATTGTAATCTAACTGGGAAATTCAATCCTGCAAAACTCCATTTTTATCTTGTATTGCATATTTTACTACCCTTGTCTTCTTTGCAATTACTTTTCTTTTATGTCAACTGTATTCACTAGATGGAAAGCCATTTAAGAAGGTCAACTAAGATTTAGAGATCAGTGATAGCAAAATAACTTCTGGTCATTCCCTCAGACTACTCTTAAGAGTCCTACCAAATATTTCTCAATTAATTTGGAGCTACTAATCTTCCTTGGTTATATTTAGTATAGGAGAATAATTTTACATACCAGTTTTAGCACTCAGATAATCCCTAGACTATAATCAAAAAGTTACATTATAGTAAACATCAGGAGATATGACAAAAACCTATTACAAGCCAGGGAACTGTCTTTTCCTTTTTGGTCACATTCCAACAGGTTCTATAGTTAATTTCTCAAAAATTGCTTCTTTCTGTGAATAAATACAGTCCTCACTACCTTCCATTTAACATGCCTAGATTTCCAACGTTACATTCCCAATTTTCTAGACTCTTAATGGATATGAAATTCTGCTGTAACACTCTGGTAAAATGGGTCTACTCAGATAAAAGTTTTACACAAGGAAATTTTTGAGAAATGCACTTCGGAGTTAAACATATCACTTTTTCCAGCTCTGCAGCTACTTCTTCGATCCAATCATTTCTAAACATAGTACATCAGGAAATGTATTTTAGCTACATTATTAATAATAATAAAAAACCCAAAAACTTTTTTTTTTTTAATAGCTTATATACTGCAAAAAAGCCCTGCTTTCCAAACTTGCCAGATTTGATGAGACAGCACCAAAACAGAGCTGTCTGGATGAGAGAATGCCAAAAAATTCTGCCCGATGGCTGTCTAAGAGCAGATACGTGCCCTGAAACTCATGAAATCCCCAACAATGTGCCAATTGTTTGGCTTTTGTAAGATGAGACTCGGTATTCAGGCAGACAGAAGATATGAAACGTGATCAGCTAATTAATGCCATTTACAATTAATATGGAGCACTGCAATACAGCCTTATATCAATACAGATGTATTTATAGTAGATTAAAAATTTGCCTTTCAAACAACCTTTAAGTGTGTAATTTCAATGTTTATTGATTTACTGTTTTTAAATTTGAACACAAATGTCCCACTTTTAATATGCAACAGAAAAAGAATATAGTTTTCTTGATAAGATGAATTTTCAGAATACCTTTAGAAATACCTGAGTGCTTTTTGGGTTTTTTTCTATTTTTATTTCATAATCTGGCATCCGCAACATAGTTAAAAAAAGAAAATATACTATATATATTTTTTAAAAATTTATTTTCTGGAATGCAAAATACTGTGGTAAATTTCAAATAGCAACAACAATTATCTCTGCATTAAAAATAGATATTAACAAGCATAATTCACTTATTTTGATTGAGTGACATACTTACACTTCTGTATTTGACAATATATTCCAGTATGGGAGCACCTCCATCATCTTGTTTAGTTATGCTGAGTTTAAAACTCTTGCCACTCTCTGGTTGTCCATGAATTGAAGGGGGGCTTGGTTCCCCTAAATAAGGAAAAAAACAGTAGACAATAAATAATAATTCAGTAGTGAGATAATTCTTAAATTACAGCTAGGAACTTGTCCATAATAATATTAATTAAAATCTTAAAATCAATATGATATTCCAGGCACTACAAAACAGCCTTTTATAAGAATATTAAATACTGTGCTTGAAATATGTTCTAATGTAGATTCCTCATACAAAGAAACAGAATTATGAAGAAATATTCATTTCTTTGAGACCTTCTGACTTCCAACACTTTTAAATGGAATTTCCATCCAAAATCATTTAGTCATCTATTCAGCAAGGCTGGTAACCTGCTACACACACAGAAGTTTAAAAGACACTCTCTTACAGGTAAGCATCCATAACATAAGCATAACCTTTAATCCTGAGATTTCTAAATTGCAATACAGTTTTTAAATTTAAATTTATTCTCCAATAAATGCACCAAGGCAAATTAGGTGAAAAGTCATTTAAGAATAACTTCTTCTTAGAGCAGTCAATATCAAAAGTAAAAACTAAAACCAAATGTTCTAGTTGTAATGAGAAAATAAAGGTAGTCTTAAACATGGAATCAAAAGAATAACAGCCACTTTTAAGACCCTTTCCTAGCAAAAAAATCACTGATTATGTTTTCTATATGCAATGCCTATTACATTTTTTAAAAGAGGTTCTAAATGAACATAAACTGAAGTGTCTTATCTTCAAAGTATCTGTAAAAGTGCATTTACCCAGAAAGATCCTGTTCCTTTAGAAATAATTGTCTTATTTGTGTTTAGCACTTATTACAGTAAGGATAAACTTACTTAGACCACAATACAAAATTTATCTCAATTTCTGTCAGATAACATATATATATATAAATATATATGTGTAATGTCTTTCAGATTGTGTCATTCTTCCACCAAGTATACTGATAGGAGTAAGAGAAATTATTTTATCTGTCCTGGAATACATTTAGAATATCTATATGCTTCAATGAAAAATAAATTTCAAAGCTGCCAAGTTACTGTTTTGGGACAGAAGAAATGTATAATGCAATAAAATGTAATACAATGTAATGTAATAAAATATAATATTATATTATAATAAATCTAATGTAATACCACAGTAATATTTTGTGTTCTTTGTAGTTACATTATTTACATTGTTCATTCCCTTAGGGCCAGTATTAGCTACACTGAGTAATGCCCTATTCAGGAAACAGTTCAGTTGCAACAGATTTGTGACAGACTGGTCTGGCAGTAGCTGCTGATGTATTTCAACATGTCTGTTTGATTACCATACACTGCCATCTGGTAGTTCCTTTGCTTTTCTTCTCTCTATGTATTTAATTTATTTAATGTTGTTTCTATTTAAGGAAAATTTGAGAAAAAATATTTTTTGTTTGCCCTTAATATTTTAATCTGAATCTCTAGCCTATAGTTACTACAAATAAAGAATTGGTTTTATCAAATTTCTCATTTGCATGTAGTCATAGTCTAAACAATTTATTCTCATCATTTCTTCCATAGCTTAAGGTTTCTGTTTGAGGTTTGATAATTGCAGAACAATAGCACCATAATTTGGTGAAGAAATGCTTCCAGAAATGGACAATTCACTTCTCTTAGATGTGGAAAATATTCAAGTGTTAATGAGAAAAATTCCTTGTTCTAGTATCTCTCATGGTTTGTGCTCCATTATATCACATAAAGACTTTTCTGAATCTCAAAAAAGCAAGATAATGGGATAAATTCTCCAATTCAAGTCCACTCATACTTCTTTGAAAGGATGGAATAACAAAACATTATTTCTGAGAAACAATGTAAAGATGTAATACACTGGGGAGTGGATTTTAAACCG
>VXBQ01011620.1:0-162443 GCA_013400175.1 Phainopepla nitens | reverse complement strand
AATAAAATTTGAAAAAGTAATAGATTTATAAAAAGAAATGTAAGACAATTTCATAATTTGCTTTCTTCACTTGTAAATGAACGAGTCTCATATTCTGACAGTACATTGGTTTCAAACTTAGCTTTTTTGTTGAGTGCTTATAGTCCCGTTTTACATCCGCATAAGATCATTGTTGTGACCGAGCAAGTTATGCTTCTGAAGGAACACTGAATTCAGTGTTAGAGAAGTCACAGGCAACGATTAAGGGACTTGATGAGGATCAATATTTTATGTTCAGATTGTGAGCACAGTGTATTGCGTTTGCACACCCAGGTTTTGGCAGCGAGGCTGTTACAGGGGTGGCTTCTGTGAGAAGGCGCTGGAAGCTTCTCCCATATCTGGCAAAGCCAATCTCAGCTGGCTCCAGGATGGACCCACTGCTGGCCAAGTCTGAGTCCATCAGTGACAGAAGCCTTCTGTGATAACATAGTTAAGAAGGAAAAAAGTTATTGTGCAGATATATTTGTGGCCAGAGAAGAGTGGGAAGAGGATGTGAGAGGAACAGCCCTGCAGACACCCAGGTCAGTGTAGAAGGAGCTGTTCCCGAGCTGAGATTCCCCTGCAGCCCATGAGGCAGCCCATGGAGATGCAGCTGTGGCCCTGCAGCCCATGGGAAATCATGAGGATGCAGAGATCCACCTGCAGCCCATGGAAGAGGCACACACCAGAGTAGATGTATGCTGAGAGAGGGCTTTGACCCCGTGGGAAGCCTGTGCTGGAACAGGCTCCTGGCAAGGACTCCAGACCCATTCCAGAGAAGGTTTCCTGGTAGGACTTGTGACCCTGTGGGGGAACCATGCTGAAGCAGCCTGTCTTTGAAGAACTGATCTTGAGGAAGAGTGACCCATGCTGGAGAAGCTCATGGAGAGCCCTTGCCCATGGAATGGACTCCCTTTGGTGTAGTTCATGGAGAACTGTCTCCCATGGGAGGGACCTTGCGCTGGAGCAGCAGCAGGAACAACACGTGATGAACTCCTTTTATGTCCAGGTGAGCCGCCTGGTGGATGCAAGAAAGGCTGTGGATGTTGTCTATTTGGACTCCAGCAAGGCTTTTGACACTGTCTCCCACAGCATACTCCTGGAGAAGCTGGCATCACTATATCCTGCTCTGATTTTGGCTGATAATATATTCAATAATTTCCCCAAGCTGAGTCGATTTTGCCCATGATGATAATTGATGCATGAACCTCTCCCTGTCCTTATCTCAATCATGAGCTTTTTTTTCACGTGTTCTCTCCCCTGTCCAATTTCACAGTGAGTGATAGAGTGGCTGTGGCAGTCAAGTGATATCTAGCCAGGGTCAACTCATTACAAATAGGAGACATGAACCTGGCAAAAAAAAAAAAAAGTAATTTTTCCATCCTCCTTGCTGGTAACTTGCACATAATGTGTGTTCTAGCCACCTTCATACAGTTCATAACTTGCCATTTTTCCTTCATGGACACCAGTGTCAAGTGTCCTTGATCTACACTCCAAAATTCAGCTACATGCACATTGATGGTGACTTTCTGGTGCTCTGGTCTGCCAGTTCAACAATGTGTTCAAGACCTCAAATAAAAGGTGCCTGTGATGATCAAAGCAAGAGATCTGAGTTATCTACTGAGGACCTGAAAGAGAATTAGGCAGGTTTGTACATATTTCAGAGGAGGTGTACAGAAATGCAAAAATTAAATGTAATAATAATAAAAAAAAAATTAAAAAAACCAAACAAAACCAAACAAAAACCCCAAACAAAATAAATAAAAAACCCAAACCAAACCGAAACAAAAACTTGAAGAGCAAAGGGGTGGGAACTTAGGACATGATTTCAGAAATCAAGACTGAACTGACAGTGATCATTCACAACAGCCACCTCTATGATTCTACCTAAAGATGCAACTTGAAGCAGGAAACAGGGGTAAAGCTTGTCAAAAAGCACTAAGAATATAATAGTAAATTCAGAAGTAAAATCCAGGAAAACTGGACTCTGAAAATCTTTATGAGAATACATTATAAACCGTATCATATTACTGTATTTACTAAAAAGCAATACTGAGTATGCACTTGGAAATGTGGATCCATACAGAGCTCTTGGAGCATTGCTTTGCCTTTGGAAGAAAGATTCCTTTTATTGTCTCTGCAGCAATTGCCTGCTTGCTGTTTGCCAGCTCTGTGATGAGCTCTCCACATGTCAGATTCATATGGAGAGGAGATGGAAATTAGGTGGACTTGACTAGGAGCACTGCAGCATTTGTGTTGCCCAGGAGAGCAGGGGCTGTAGAAATGTAGTTTCTTAAAAAAAGAGCCAGTAGTATCTTTCACAGTCCTTAGGGAGCCTAACTTTTTCATTATAAAGGAGTATTTTTTCATTGCTGTAGGCCTTCTTTTCAAGTTATGTATTCAATGAATGCATAATTATTTCTGGGTATACTTCTTTTCAGTCCAGATTTATTAGAATTTCTATTTCTTTAGTTTCTACAGCAGTCAGATAGAGTTCCCATTAAATGTAAAGCTAAAAGGATTTAATGAATTTGGAAAAAAAGTAACTTCTACATTTCTCACTCTATTATGGGCATTTTGCATGAATTTGTCATTGAAAACATAACTGTTTTCTTGTAAATAGAGCAGTAGAATTGTATGTCTTCCAGCATGTTTTAGCTTTATCATTTTATAAGATTTAAAAATATTGAACCCTCAAGTACAATCATACCATGAAAAAATAATGTATCATCATGAGAATAAGAATAGAATTAGGAGATATAACATTGAGTTCTGTTAAGATGAAATTTAAAACTTAACTAAGCAGTAGCAGTATTTGACTTGCCTTTCAGCCGGGATTATTTTCCAAAGATGAATAATTTCATCGAAAATAAACCTTAGGGCATACTCAATATTAGTGCTACTGTAAATGCTTTTAAAATTTAAACAACATAAAAGCACAACTGTGAGTCTACATTTAAGAAAATGCAAATGTGTTAACTACATGAAACCTAAGGATCCGATTTTCTAAACACTCCTGGGACCTACAGAAATGAACAAAATTACTTATATATGCAATATTTAAAGAATCAGTGTGTACTTTAGAATCCTCTGCACAGCACTGTGTATCTAGATACAATGACTTTTGCAGAGTCAATTAGATTTGTGGAATTAACCCAGATGTATCTGTTAGCATAATATGTCATCAAAAACTGGACCCACATAGTATCAATGAGGATGTGATGGGTATATATTAAATATGTAGGAAAAATTATAACTATGGCCTTCTGAAAAACAAAGAAAAGAAAAATTCTTAATTAGAATACATACTCCAGTTGTAAAAGAATACTTGGAGTAATTAAGAAGTTGCCTCACAGAGTGTAACAAAAGTGCAGAAGTGAAGAGTAATGTAAGAGAAATGAAAATTTCCCTGCTTTCTAGGAGTTGAGATTGGAAGAAAATATTCATAAACTAGTTAAGTTTTTTTACAGTGTGGGCATCTGTTATTTAAGTATAAAATCACCTTATTCATCTTTCCATATACAAATAAACTTTTCTCACAGGAAAATAGCTCTGGCCACAAGGGATATCTTGATTTCTTTCACATTTCATTCACAAAAATGTGAAAAGAACCAGTCCACTGCATACCATACATGTACATTTTGTCATTGGCATATTTATTGATGGATATCAAGTTCCAGATATACTGGAAGTGAAATCCCTTATTTTCAGAGAGATCTGAGATTTTGAGATTTTCCAGTTTCTTCTAGCTATTATATCAGTAGATATTTTCCTTCCAATCACAGTATCTGTGAGCTTTAGCTGGATAATTCAGTTTTGTAGATTGATTTTGCTGGGATTATTCACGTAGTAACTGGTTAGATTGAAGAGTAGATTTGGAAGGAATAGTAGATTCGTTCCAGGAATGTATTCCAAAGAGGGAAACAGTCTCTTATGAACTCTCCAAATTAAATAAATTATCTAATTTAATTTAGGTAATTAATAAATTACCATGATGCACAACAGTTCAGAGCTTAGCATTATCCATTTTTAAGTGAGACTTTAAGTCTCAAGGTACCCCTGGAGGACATCACGACCCAAGAAGTTACCAAGTATATTGGTTTCGGTTAAGTATGCTACATTAAGGCTTTAATACAAAAATATTAGTATTTTTTGGCAAGGTATTGCCATGAATATTGTTGTTTGTTTGGTTGGGTTTTTTTAAAATTTTGACAACCAGAAATTAAAAAGAAGCACAGCAACAGAAAAGAATTAAAACTTACTGAATAAAAAATTTAAGTTTAACCTATTATGTGATAATAGGTTAATCCCAAAGTTTAAGCAACATTAAGTATAAAATCATTCTTTTTATTATACAGATTCTTGTAATTTACAAGGAAATCTAATTAATTAAAAAAAATTAACAAAGTATAGGAAAAGAAACCCACAGAAATATGTTAGAAAAAAAAAGCAGAACTTCATACTATTTAAAATACAGCTTGCAAGCATTTAATCTAGGAAAGTTCCTTCCACTGTCACAGAATTTTACCTGCTGTCAAAATGAACCATGGGAAAGCAACATCTAACACAAGATTTGCTGTGAAATAAATTGTACCATAAATCCAAGTCAGTAATACCAAACCAAAATTCCCCAGCTGCTTCTCTGGTCCAGGGTAGGTTGTTTATTTTACTTTATTACAGTAGAATGAGAGCAAAAATGCCTGGCATATTAAATTGCCTTTTCACTGAAGTAATCTGCCTCGGAAACCTTCTAAGAATTGTGATGTATTACATAAACCATCATCACCAAGGAAAAGGAGGTGAGGGGAACTAGCAGTACAGTTCCTCTACATTAATCCCAAAGTGGATCTTATATGAGGTTAATTAACAGAAATACCACATTGTTACAGTGCTCTCATTGGAGAGGTATCTGCTGCACAGAGCAATGTTATTCCAGTTCCAAATTCAGTCCCTTGAGGATGTCAGATCTAACTGAAGAAGGACATAAATTCATTTTGAAACAAAGTAGCTGAGACATATTGTTGCTGAAATAACATCACTCCTATATATCTGAGACTGTGGTGGCAGACTGAAATTTCTGTCAAAGAGGCATTATAAATTTGAGGATGGTTTGGGGGTTTTTTCTTACTTCTCTCTCTTTACTCTGAATCTATATTACTACAGAGGATGAATGCAGCCTGACTACTGTGCATGCTAATAAGTGGAGTGTTTTGGTTCAACAACACTTTCCTGAACCTATTGCTCATTATTATACTACTCTGAAGGAAAAACTGAGTCCCCTGGAAATATCTGAATCTCTTTCAGAAGAAAAAAAAAGAAAATGAATAGCATTTTTATGAAGCTTAAACAGGTTTCTCTTTGTGATCATGATTCATGTTCTTTTAAGGGCAGGAGAAAAAGTCATGGCAAGACAGCAGTGAGCAACTTAAGATGGTAAAGCAATAGGATTCTGTACAAATGCCTAAGACTCTTGTAGATTTTACAGAATATGAGGAACTTTACCCAAAATCTGTCTGTCTGGGATGAGCAACAACTGTTTTATTTATTCTATGTGTTTGCACAGTAGGAGGAAGAGTATAAAACCTCTTTTTTCTAGCTCAGACTCACAGTTAGCTCACAGAAACATTGACAGAATTAAGTTAGAAATTGCCACGGGGGAGAAATACACGGGAAAAAAAATAAAAAAAGGATTTTGCTACACAATAGACAAAATGTTAATTCATATGCAGAAACAGCCAGGCTGTCTCAGTTCCATCTGTCTGCCTTGCCCAAATAACAATTAATTTCATAAATACTCATTCAAGCATCTGGCTATAAATGTCAGAATTCAGCTAACACAAATAAATGAACTTTAATAATGAAAACATCTCAAATTGCACATTCTATGAAAAAAAGATAATGATAGCAAATCGTACTGTCAGTAAGATCACTGGCATAAATTGGAGACAATATCTAACTTCAAGTAATTCCCTGAAACACCAGAAACAAATGTAACCATTTCAATAATCAGATAAAATGGTTCTGTTCCCAGAATTTCCATCATTCTTTGCACTATAATGTATAATTATTAAATTATTTCAGAATAGAAGCATTAGTGGTCTATTTAACTGTGAATACAAAAAATAACCCATGAATAAAGACATACAGTGTAGTAGATCAGGTATAATTAATATAATCTAATGTTCACTAACATGAGAAATTTCTTTACATAACACTTTTCAGTAGCTGACATTAAAAATGCATTTGGCAAAAATGGCTTCAATATTTTATTAATATTAATATATAACACATTAAAACACAATTACCCTGTTAAGCTCATTTCTTCCATGCACTTAATTTTTAATTGTATTGGGCTGGATTTTGAGATATCACTATACAAACTGAACGAAAAGTAGCATCCCTATTCAGGGATTTTCTTAGACACTTATTTCTACTGAAATAAATCTAGTCAGAAAAGATTAAGTAATCTATGGGAAAAGTATAGTTACAAAATGCAAAGTACTATAAATTAATGAAAATAAAGCAAGCAGGAGTGTAAAGTGCCTAGAAAAGAGCAAATTTATGGATTGACAACATAACTTATAATATATTGAATCAGCATGATTCCAATCCAGAAGATGGGGTTCTTAATTTAAGAAACTTCAGGTATAACAATGAATAAATTTTCTTCAGAAATTCATTTATTTAGAAAACACCCTTAGTTCAACTTGTATTTAATCAAAATAACAGCAGAGCACACAGGGAAAAAAAAGAAAACATTCCTGGAACAAAAGCAATCTATTGAGATAGAACATCATATCAGTAAACCTTCAACAGCTTTATTCAGAACAGAAACACACTTGCAGGAACTGCACAGAAAAGAAAACACCAAGCAATGTTAAAAAAAAAAAAAGAAAAAAAAAAGAAAAAAAAAAGTTAATGCATGTATTATTTTTAGGCTATAGGTTTACAAAAAGTCTTTGTACTCCAAAAGATAAAATAGACCATCTTCAAATATCTTCAAATTGATATCTTCAAATTTTTCTGTTATACTAATTTGACAATAAAATAGATAATTTCACGAACAAATCCTGCTGTTTGTACTGATTAGCATCCTATGAGCAATTGTGTGCAAGATAGATTTTGTTTCCTATCACCATTACAGTGGAATTTATATTTCAAACATGCACTCTTTAATATCCCTTCCTCCAAGTTTTCCATTATATATTTCCTTGGCTACCTTTATGATGGCCAAGCCAGCTGCTTAATATCAAATCTTTAAAAATGCAGTCAATTTCCATAAAAGGCACTTGTAGATGTTAAAGGAAAGGGAAATGGAAGTCAAAGAGTAGGAAAGGGAAAAGCGAGAAGGAAATGGAAGAGGAAAAGGAAAGAAGAAAGAAAGAATGGGTGATTAAAAATTTCATAAATACCATTAAATATAAAGTTCAGGATAGAGAGTCCTTGAAACAACTGATATTCCCTGTAAGAAGACCTTTTTAACCTAAACAAAGGTATCCTGAATGAAAAAAAAGCTTTACAGAATGCAGTAGGTAAAAATGAAAATACATACTCCGTTTCAAAATCATGCAATTCAAATACATTTCAAAAATAAATGCTCTTTGAATTACCTAACTTTTAAAGCATCAGGTCTCCTCTCAGTATTCATTAGGCTTTAATTTTATTTATTTAATAAGTGTTTTAGAAAAAGCTTCTAAGAAATACTTCTAATTTTTTTGTGTGTGTGCATGTAGCATTTTCAGTGTTTTGTAGTTTTGTTTTGTTTTGTTTGTTGTATTGGGTATTAATTTAAACAACATTTAGTTCAATGATGGCTAACAGTTTCCTATCACAGCATTTAGAAGCATTAATTTAGTCAAACAAATTCTGGATCTCATGGAGACTGGTGACCTTTGGCATGTTCAGACCGGGTATTAGAAATAGAAATTTCAGAACCAGGTATTAGAAATATTAATACACTAGGAGAGACATGAAGCACTGAAAGAGGTTATACCAAGACAAGAGGGTGAATAATCTCCATCCCTGGGATTTGAGACTGAGTTAGACAAAACCACCCCTGACCTGCTCTAGGACTGGTAGTAGTCCTCATTCAAGCAAGAGGTTCGACCAGATAAATACCAGATATTCCTTTCAACCAAATTTTCTGATTCTATAAATTAAAGGGGAATACTATATTGGTTCTTGGAACTCCATTTTGCCCTCTGCTATAAAACTATTGTAAAATTCTTAACGCAAAGGTTTTGCTTGGAAGACCAGTCAGACACTTGAAAAGCACTATAGTAAAAAGTTTAATGAAACAATAAATGAATACAGTGAAATCAATGGGGATTTGGACTTCTACCAGATATTCCTCCCATGATGTGAAAAGAAAGTATTGTTCAAAATGCTTTCTAACATATGACTAATGTTCTCAGCAGGGTTCATTGTTAAATATTTATGTCACTATAATTGCTGCAATTTTAGTAATACAAATTATACTGATAGATATAAAACCTGATTAAGTCAAACATTTTCATTAATCAAATTTACTTTCTGTAGAAATTAGTTTTAAAATTATCCTGTCAGAAAAAATTCAAGGCCATTGAATACACCAAACTTACATCTGCAATATGAACACAGAAAGACAGCAGAATTAAGACATCTAAGTAATACTTTATTGAATGAACACAAAACACTACAAAATGTAGTAAAGAAATAACTTGCAATCTCAATGCAGAAGGGCAGTTAATGCCCTTATTAAGATAATTTACACTGTCATTTATCCTATTGTTCTTTCTCTTTTTGAATACCCTTCAAGGCTGAAAAGAATGGTTACTGGGTGACAACCCAGAGTATTAAACAAGATCATTTTTACAGAGACTACAAAAATATGTCCATTGTTAGCTTGTAGGCAATGCTACTGTGTATTCCTTGTTTTATATCAAAGTTTGGTATCTAAGATGGATTACTGAAGAAGGAAGTACACTTTGAGGGGGAAAGCAAGAGGTAGTTATGAATGTATACCTTCCTTTCTTCTACTCTTGCTGCAGCTATATCACTTTGTCTTATTCCTCAATTATAAATCAAACTGTATCCTATACCAGCCTATTTCCTACATGGCAGAAACTAGAATCTCTCTCTCTCCCTTTCAGGACAGAAAGAATTAATTGTATGTCAGTTTTTCCTGCCTTTTTTTTTTCTTCCCCTGTTCCCACGGTGGAGTTCCTGTTGTGACTTTCATCCCATTTGTAATTTGCAACACAAAGTTGGAGTTGAAAATGGTCTCCAACCATTTTCAAAACTCTACTCATAGATTCTTTGTAACGGAAAGATCCTGAGCAGAAGGTGAGGTAGGTTTCACCTGAATTCACACCAGACAAAAGCTGCATCTTCTTAACATGAGGCCCACACTAGTTCTCATGGTGCACCTGGAACATATTCTGCTGAATGTGTATACACTAGTTCATAATGTAGTAAATCCACATAGTTTGTCATCTGAAGATCCTGTTTTAATACATAAGGGTGAAACTCAGGTCTAAACTAGCAACTGATCCTGAACTAACTAGTCACTGATTATTGGGCCAAATATATTCTCTTTTTACCACAAAAAATAATAAAAAACCCAAACAAACTAACATAAAAAAACCATAGAATCACTTCTGTTGGAAAAGACCTCTGAGATTGAGGCCGTGCTCCGACTGATTGCAACTTTGTCAGCTGCCGGATCCATTTGTTTCTTGAAAAACTCCAGGGATGGTGACTCCACCACCACCACTCTCTGGGTAGTCTGTCCCAAAGTTTAACCATCCTTTCAATGAAAAAAAAATTTCCCGATGTTCAGCCTGAACTTCCCGTACTGCAGTTTAAGACTGTGTCCCCTTGTCCTGTCACTAATTGCCTGGGAGAAGAGACTGCCACCCAGCTGGCAACAACCTCCTTTCAGGGAGTTGTAGAGAAGGATAAATTCATCCCTGAGCCTCCTTTTCTCCAGAACTAACACCTTCAATTCCCTCAGCTGGCTCCTCACAGGACTTGTGTTCCAGACCCTTCCCCAGGTCCATTGCCTTTCTCTGGACACACTCCAGCCCCTCAATGTCCTTCTAGCAGTGAGAGGCCCAGATTGGACACAGGACTCCAGGTGTGGCCTCACCAGTGTCCACCCACCACAGGGGACAATCACTGCCCTGCTAATGGTGCCACACCACTGCTGACATAGACCAGCTGCCATTGCCCTCGCTGGCCACTTGGGCACAGCTGGGCTCGCATTCAGCCACTGCTGACCAGCACCCCCAGGCCCTTATCCTCTCAGCAGCTTTCCAGCCACTCTGCCCCACCTTGTAGCACTGCAGGGGGTTGTTGTGGCCAAAATCCCTTCAAAGTCTAAGAAAATAATGACTTTTAACAACTGCACCTTCTTCCTATTGTCATCAAAATTTGGCAGAATGACAATTTGTTTATTCTGTGAGGCTTTACAAGATATTTAAGATGTTCTGTGTAACCAAATGCAATTCACTAGCTTTCTTATGATATTACAAAACTGTAAAAAACTATTATTATGTACAAATTAGATGTGGCCTTCCTTAACCTAAATTGCCCATTACTACAAATATATCAGTACTCTTACAGTGAAACAAAACTGATGTTGAGAATTCAGAAATTCTTAATGGTAAGCCAAAGGAAGCCCTGAGATCACAGGGGAAGAGTGTTTTAAATATTATGCTCAGTGAAGCAGAGAATTTTTCATAGGTAAATTCATATATTTTAGCAAGACTTGTCTCTCAATTAAGACTGCTATTTAAAATTCCAACATTTTCAATTTCACTCTAATTCTGCTTCCTAACATTAAGAAACAGAATATGCAAAATCTGTATGACTTTTCTCACTTATGTTGCTGCAGCCTTGGAGCCGCCTAAGAAGCAGCTTGACACAGGAGTTCTGTCTTTAATTCCCCTAAGCCATGCACTTTTCAACTCTGGAGCATGCGAAGTGTGAGGAAAAGAAAGTCTACTTGCTCTGTTACTCAGGAGCTGGCAGAAACCTAACCACCACCACTTGAAATAAGAATAAAGCAGCTCCTGATTTCTGCTATCTCCACAGAGGCCATTTTCATGATCCCAGATGTGTCTTTCCCAACATTCCCTACTCTGTAAACAGAAAGACCTCAAGGCTGACATGAATGATGATTTCAATAACTGTTCTTTTGCTTTTTACATGCAAAGATAATTTTCCTTCAAAACTTTCTTGCTCATCTCCATCCTACTCGTGTATACTATAATTTACTTCTTACCAATGAAGAAAGAAATGGGGAAACAGAAAAAAAGGTCATAAAAAAAGAGATTAATTTAAAGACATTGTGAAATGTAATACAGATTACATGCTATTGTTCTGTTGCTCATTCTTGTAGGTGGCTGAAGGAGAGTTCTATTCATAACCACTCTGTCATTCAATGACCTTGAAAATACTTAAAGAATACTCTGTCATCCTAGAGCATTTTTCTGTTTTGTATTACAAAGTGCAGCAGAAGTTTATATACACATAAATATTCCATAAGTGTACTTTATCTTTTTCTAAATAGACAAGAAATGTACAATAAATGTGGATGAATACAATACACACTTGAAAGGCAAAATTTGCAGCTGCACCATGTGTCTCATTTATCAGTTATTCATACCCATTACTGCACTGCATCACTCTCTGCTTAACAAGATTTACCTTTACAAGCCACGTCAGCAAGACCTTTACATCAGATCACCTGCTCACCATAAATTTACTTGAGAGTGTACAGTTATGAAAAGCCTGAAAGATCTAATAAGGAAATAGACCAGAGTTATCACAACAGCACCAGGTGAAATACATCTGGAATAACTGATTTTCCATTTAACTTCTTATTAAAATATTTACTACATAGTCCTGCAATCAAAGTATCTTCTATTTGTTCCTACAGATTTTCAAGTCTGTGTCTTGAGAAAACCATAAATCACATTCTGCAATGAGCTTTGACTGGTTGACTAAATGCAATTGCAAACACAGAATTACAAGGAAATAAATAGTAAGCTCAGACTGTGGTGATATCTGCATAACACTCAGTTTCTTTTGGTTATGAACTCATGCTGTGCAGCAAATTGTCTCGATTCTCTTCACTTCTCATGACATTTTAGTCACCTTTAAATGTGAAAAGTACATCTCATTCTCCTGATGTTTCAGGTCTGCATAAAAAACTGAAATATTTAAACATAGTTTTCCCTTTACACTTCTCACTTTCCAGTCTCTCTAATCCATCAATGTAATTTAGTTTAAGACATTTATTTACACTTCAACCTTTTCGACCACAAGAGACTTTTACAGCAAAGATTTGGAGGGAGGCCAAAATTAGTACAGAGACAGAATTATAGGGCCAAATCACTTTCTTACATGCAGGTATATACACAGAATAAATTGGATAAAATGTGGTCTTTCTCCTCACATTTAATTGTAGCCTATAGAGGTTATAAAACTGCATGCATTCTTTTACTTTTTTTTTTTTAATGACAACTTGCCATTGAAAATTTAATTGGCAAATTGCATAATGTAATTTTATCCCAAGAATTAAGATTTTTTTTAAAATTAAGCACTTTTTATTCATATTATCTATATCAGATCTTACAACACTATAGCTTAATAATATATGTATACATACAAGCGATTCCTGCCTTCTTGTGATTTCAAAGCCAGTTTTAAGTTGAGAAAACTATTTTTGAATCAAGCTAGATACTCAGTTTACTTTGAAAAAAAATGAATTTAGGCTTATCAATAGTATCATCAGTACATTAACTGATAAGAGGAATGATCCACATTTTTTTTGAAAATATTACCAATTATTGTCTACTGAAAATGGACAATTTCTTAAATGAAAACAGTCATTTAAGTCAATTTGACAATGTGACGATAAATATGACATAATAAAAAAGTGGGGTATAAAGCAAGAATATATTTTTGGGGTCTAGCTTTATAGGGGCTTTCCATCCATGATTTTGCTATTCTTAAACTGCCTGCCTAACAGTCTGATAAATGAAGAATCATATCCTAAAGCTCAAGTGTCGACACAGAATTGTTTTCTGAATGATTTATGCCATCATTTAACAGATACAAAAACCTCTGAGTCTTCAGGTACTTCTAGATTTGTGGAATACATACACAGTATTCCAGAAAGGCATAAACTCTCCTCAAGCATAGTAACTGTTATTGTTGAACTGACACAATTCATGTCACAGAGAGTCAAATCTGACAGATATGCCAAGGAATTAAATGTCTCAAGATGTATTTTTCCCTGAGACGGGCTGATGAATGCATTTTTCCTTCTGCTTTTGTAGCTTGCAGTAGAAATTAATGAATTTGCCTGAATTCTCTGAAAGGGTTGAAACTCAACAGAATATCTCTTGAAAAAACAAAACTTAGAGATGCCAGTAAAGTTCAGAGAATTTGAGTTTGTGGGGTTTTTGAGCTCATGGCTCGGTTGGTTTGGTTTGCATTTTTTAGAGGGTCTGTGTTGGTTTGAGGGTGTTTCTGCTGTTTCTATTTGGATTTTTGTTTTCCAGAAAAATGAAGGAGATGAGATATTTCTGAGTTTTAAGATCCAGTCACTTCATGCTACAAAGTGTTCCTGATATAAGAAATTCTAAATTATCGAGGCATGAATACATTAGCAAGTTCCCTAGAAACTCAGGAAACCGAGAACCTTTCTAAAATGTCTCTAAACTCAATAAATGAGAAGACTTGCTTTAAGAAGTCTTCCAAATTTATAAATTTTTTATATAAAACATTAATAATTGAACGTTAAGAATTAAAAATTAATTAATTGAAATGTTTGCCTAAAAAATCAGAAGATCAATACTTAGAAATACGAAAAAAAGCCCTGATCAGAAATCTGAGAATTTCCAAACACAAGCAGTTTAGAGGAAGAAAAGGGGGGTGTGTGTGGATGTGTGTGGGTGTGTGGATGTGTATACTGGCTCCACAAATCCCCAAATGTGTATCTTTCTTCTCTAAGAGAGTGCCAGCCTGAATTTCCACAGTAATCTGAATATGGGCCTGTGTTTATTGTACTCCTCATGTTGTTCTATTGCCAGCAAATTGAGTAGCACTAGAAATGCAGAGAATGTTTCTTCTTGGTATTGCACTCATAGAAATCTACAATGCTCTGGAAAAAAAAAAAAAAAAAGGATCTTTGTCTGTCTACCTGTAAATTGAAGAACAAAGGAAAGAAAGTGTTTTGTATCCCTGTTGAAGACATTCAAATGTTTTCAGAGAGCACTCATTTTCAGGTTTCAAGCACACCTCTACAGTGGTTTGGATTTGCATAAAACCTTTGGTTTTTTTAAATTCTTTACAAATGTATTATTTGCTGCCTGTAAACCAAAATTACTGATGTCTACAACGCTATTAAGACAAAACAAGACCTTGATGGCTTCTCTATTAGAGTTATACCAGTGGTGCTTTCTGAGGGATTGAATGTGAAGAACTGAATTTCAGAGACTCTGTCTTGTTTCTTCCTTGGAAAAGTCAATATTGCATGAAGTGGAGAAATAAAGGAGGCTTTTTCCTATGAAGTCATTGTTGATTAGACGGAAACAGATGAGTTAATGTCCTGTCTTTAAAAACAAAATTGCACAGAGGTAAGGTGATTTTTTTCCCAGCATATGTGCCTTACATCTTTGTCCCTGGTTTCTTTGTGCCTACAGAAGAAACCCTGGCAAATGCTCTTCACCTGTAGTTATCTGTGGTTGCTGACAGCCTGGTCACAGAGAGAAGCTCACAAGTTTCACAGGCTTTCCTGGGGAAGTTGTGAGAAAGCTCAGAGAAAGAATTAAAACAATCTCTGCACCTGCTGTTTGTGAACATGCTAGATGTGGTTTGTACTAAGATGTTTTCAAGAAGATGTTGTTCCTTCTTGCACCAATGGGCTGAGGGATGTTGTTTGCTAGTCAATACGATCCTAGTGCACAGTCCTGTCTACTAAGGTGTGAGTTTTCATTAAACCTTGCTTCATGCCTTCTGAAATGCTGTGGTGTCAATCTTGCTGCCCTACCTGCCGTTCCTAACTCAACAGAGGCAGTTACCCATTCGCTGATGGTGGGTGGGCACCCTCCCACCCTCAGGGATTTCCCAGCTGTCTGGGGGAAAGGATGCAAACTCTCCTTGGAGAATTAATCTTGCCACTAGTATCTGCATTCCTGCTACTTCAAGATTAGTGGGTTTCTTTTCACTTCTGACGGAATCATAAGCGGCTGGGCCCTGAGAGGACTGTTCCTTGCTCACCCACCTCCTCTTGGGACTCGAGTCCAAAGAGAACTCCACTGTAGAGCTGGATTTGCTGGTAGCCTGCAACAAAACTATTTTCATATTCAGAGAAGCATCTAAAAACTGCAGAAAATCTCACTGCCATTTGCTCCCTGATCTCTTGCTGAACTAGGAGAGTGTTGATTATGATTTTACATCCCTTAATAGACTGAAATTGGTGTATCAGATGATTGCTTCACTTTCTGTGCTCTGCTTCAATAGCTGCAATCAGCACAGACTTTCAAATGAAATCTTCTTCATTATAGAAGACAAAGGGAGAGAACAGGGAAATAGATATTCCTAGTTATGGGCTAAGACTAGAATTTTCTCCTTACCTGGAAACAGCTCAAACTAGTAAAGTTTGAGACAAAAGTCAGCTTTAGAGGGATTCTTTGAAGAAAATGGCAAATGAAGAGAATTGCAGACTGGATTTGCACAGAATCCACTTCATACTGCTTAATCATCCTGATTAAACTTATTTGTATTTACCGGATGACTGATTAAAGAAGAATACCTAACAACTTTGATAAGCATCTATTGTGGTTTTCATATAAATAAAACAAATATAATCTTAGTTGAAAAGGGTTTTATACATAGCTATTGGATCATAACCAGATGAAAATTAATGACTTGCTAGCATTAGCAGCAATTATTCTCAAAAAATTTTTGCAACACCTATTAATGCTTTATTTATAAACTTTCTTCTGTAGCCACATTTCTGTGAGGTTTATTTCATTTCAAAAAACATTTTTCATTAATTTTATTACTTTATGGTTGTTCTTTGTTACTATGTGAAGACAACTACATTATTCCTTCAGGTCACAGTAGAGAGGGAGTAGAAGACTCAGTTTAGCCTTGAAAATCTCTGCACTGGAACTCTAACAGTCTTCCAGGTACAACATTTTCCTGAATTTAGGTTTTCGGGTCTCTTTCCCTTGAAAGATGTTTTGAGAATTTACACATTTGGTACATTGTGGCAAAAAAGGTCTGCAGTCACTCATGAGTTGAACCAGACTGATAAATAACCATCCTGTAAAACTGCAGAATATTTTGTCATTTACTGCTGGGAAAAAATCATGGCCCCATGCATTATGTATGCACCACCACTTGAGATGTGCAAGCAGTTATCTGTCCCTGTGTAAACTGCATTTATATCTGAATCTTAGCCATAAACCGTCCCTAAAATGTGAACAGATGGAAAAAGTGGTTTTGTTTCGATTAAGGAATATTCACTGAGTGGAAATTATGATGATCCAACTACAAATTGTAATACAGAAAACTGACTGCATTCTAAACATCCTTCTCACTTAGCTGAGATGGTGTTGAGAGATGGTAGGAAAGTGATTCTTCCTTACTGAAGCACAATCAGAAACTGTCTCAAAAACATGTATTTGTTATTATCCTTTAATAGGCTATAAAGTATCCTAAATGTCTCAAAAAGCTGAAAGAAAACAAACAAACAAACAAACAAACAAAACAAACATCTTCACACTAATAAAAGATTCTTTGAAAAACCTTTCAGGAAGTGAAAATAGGGATTTTGGAGAGGATATCTCAAGGTTATCTTAATATGACACTATAAGTAGGTTGAAATATAAATGGAGAGAAATTTAAATGGATGTTTTATAAAAATTGCTGAAACCTTCTGAATGCCCAGGATACAAGCAAAGGCTCAATATTCCTAAAAGATTCCAGCTATATTTCGAGGAATTTCCTTTTTAAGAAAGGACACTCATTTTGTTTTTTGACATCTCCATTTGCAAAAGCTTTTTCTGTTCTGGATTGTTTTGCCTGTGCTTTGGTAACATGTTTTGGTTTTCTGGTTTGGTCCTATAGTACTTCACAAATAGAACAAATTTTCAACTTACTATAGAATATCTGAAGGGACTTATGATAAATGCAACCAGGTCACTTTCAATTTCCCTATAAAACTGAATAACATAGCTTCAATAATGAAGCTTTAATGAATTTCGTCTTTATGAAAACAAGATGTCTTCTGTTTAGTAAATATTTGACAATCTGAAGTAGTTTTTGATTTCTAAAAGAGTTCAGATAGAAATTCAGAGAAATACAGAATATACAGTTTATCAGCAGAAATTTCAGAAACCATCATTAATTAATTATGAAAGCAGTATTAATTTTTAATATTGCCCACTGTCCTTTCAATATTTATGTACTTACTACATGAGTCCTTGTAGACCAAAATGCCTTTTCAGGTTGATTTCATATTTACTAGCTTTTGTGATAGCTTGGAATAATTTTTGTCAACATATGCTATTAAAATGTATCTTCATTATATCCAAAATCATAAGTGTGACCCATTTTGTTTTCTCAACAAAACCTTTCAGCATTCGTTTAGGAGACCATGAAATGAAGAGGAAAACAAATGCTTGCAAGATGGTATACCCCTGAAATCATCCACGTGAAAAAGGAGAGTAAAGTACACAAAGCAGGATGTGGGAAAATAATATGACAATATGCAGGAAGTAATACAGCTTTCTGCCAAAGAAATGTTTAGTATGAGTAGGAATGGCGGTAGAAATCTTGAATACCCACAGTCTACTTCATGGTGGTAATAACTGTATAAGGACTGCAGGTGTTTGTACCTGTCACTGTACTCCAATTTCAGAACCACAGAATTCAAACAAGTCTTAGACCAGAACGATTCCAAGATCAATTCATGTTATACAGAAATCTCCAAAATGAGCAACAACTTAAAAACTCTCAATACTGAAAGAATATTTCAAAAGGAAAGTGAATTTTTGAAGAGGGCAGCTCCAGTCAACTCTAGTAACAAGGCTCTGTCAAATTACACATCTTTCCTACTGGAAGCAATTAATATTGTAATAAACTTTACATCAACAGAAAAATAGGACAAAGTTTTATGGCGAATAAGGTGAATGGTTAGCACTGAGGACGCTTTGTTTGTTCTGGCTTTACAATGAAATGAATCATCTGTGTGGTTGGCTGATTGACTCTGTAATCACTGGTTTTTTACTCATTTGAGTACATTACACCTTACTACACAGACTGGTTTTACTATTTGATTTAGTTCATATCAGAAAAAAATTATTGCAAATTCATTGAAGGAAGTAGCTATGAGAATGAAAGTCTCTAACTTGATCTGCAACATTGCATGAAAATAAAGGAAGTAATTAATGTGCCTGCCCCGCAAATAGAGGAAACTCAATGTCTTCTTTTGATCTTCTAGTTTTGAAAGAAAGTCAAGATATACAGGAATAAAATGAATGTTACTATGATTTACATTATTACATTTACACACACAGTTACTGTGTTGAGCTAAGAAAAACAAAAGGTGAGTTATAAACCTTTTTTTTTAATACAAGTTAACTACATGCTCATTATATGTTTCTTCAAAATAATTCTGTAATTTTGAACATGTTCAGTTTAGTGCAGAGTTTTTGTATGATTACAGGATGTGAAAGGGAAAGAGAGAACACACATTAGATTTGCTACACTTTTGTCTCCCGTAAGTCTGCTGATTGCTGCAAAACCATTTACCTCCTGAAGTATTAATCGGAAGACTATGGAATCTGCCTTAACTTGCACTAAAAATACCAAAAGGCAAATTTGGACACAAGGGTCAACATTATTCTGCATGAGCACCCCAATTCATCAAAACTCCTGTCTGTTTGGGGAGGCTTATGCTTTTTTCCGGCAAGAGACATGCAAGTAAGTACCCTTTTAGAGGGCATTTAATGCTTGCTGAACAAACATGGTATGCTTTCGAAACAGGTATCTTGAATATTAACAGGTATGTAAAAAGTCACTAAGTACCTCAAAATCAGTAGTTAGTGCCTAGGATTAAATATTATATAACAGCTTACTTAAAATTTTTAATTTAGCAGCGTAGATAATGCACATTCTCAAATGCAATGTCATTTCTACTCTCTCTGAAATGGATAGCTTCCAAAGCTGGCTTTTGGCTGGCATGAAAAATGGACAGCAAATGTAAAATTTTTTAAAATAAAAAGTAACAGTTGACTTTTACAAAGTTGCAGGACTATTTCTAACTGGTGTAGAGAGGTCTGTGCTAATACAGAGATAGATACAGCTACTGGACTAAGACAAAGAAAGAAACAGTTAAGATATACTTCCAGTATTTTCCTTGGATATTCTTCTCGGTTTACATACTTCCATTTATCTTTTGTGTACTTACTTTGAACTCCATGGGAGCGAACAATTTTCCAGGATTGCGAGGCTACCTCTTTCACATCCACTTGGTAGTGGTGAATGGGCACACCTCCATGTGAATCTGGCTTATTGAAGGAAACCTTGGCAGTGGTTTGGGACAGCTCTAAAACTCGCACCCCGTACGGACTTGACGGCACATCTGAAAAAGCACAAACACAGCTTAAAAACCAGCAGCAACTAGACAGACCTAAGCAGCCAATAATCTACCCACAAAAGTCTCCTTAGAGTCTTCAAGGGAGAAAAAAAAAAAAAGAAAATTGAATCTGGTGCAATAATATTTCTGTGGGATAAAAAAGCTTTCTACTTCAGAGCTGTAAGAAAACCACATTCATTTCCTTGTACGCTAAATTACTGCGAAAACATTTTCCATTTCTGCCTTTCTTTTATAATAGCTAATTTCATCGTAGAAAAAAATGTAAGAGATAAGTTTGTTGACTGTATAATTATGTAAAAGAGAATAACAAACTTTATATCAAATTTAACAAAACAAATAGTTACAGTTAATTAGATCGTTCAGAGTCTAAATTCTTCTACATAAGTTTATGACAAAGAATCTTATAAATAATTCGGCCATTTTATGGAATTCTGAAACACAGCTGAAAATATGAATCTCTTTTTCTTTTTTTCAAAGACTGGATTTCAAACTACTAAGAAAATATGTTAATGGAAGGTTTCTTATCCTCTGCTCAGCTTAAGAACTAATTTGAAAATTAGGTTGAAAGAAACATTTTCCCTGAAATCAAAAGCAAGAAAATATCTTTCAAAGTAGAAAAGATTTATGAAAATAAAGCAGGTGTTTGTAGGTGTTGAAATGCTGCATATAAAACAAAAGCCTAAAATAACATTGGGGTCAGCAGATGTTTAAACATAGAAATATTACATTATTTTTACAATTCATGATGAAACATGTAGAAGTCAAAAGACTAGTTTTTCTAATTGTCCTACATTTTAAAGAGTTATAATTATAAAAAGTGATATTGAAAATGATAGGAAGAATTTCAATTCTGTGGACAGAATACCAGGGTTCTAAAAACACCATTAAAAATTTCCTATCTGATTCATCTGAAAATGATTTGCATACCTTCTTCCAGATTTGACATTGCTTTTGTCTCCACATTATATAAGACATTTTTGTAGGGACATGCCAGAATTTGAGCCAAAGCCTGTAATTTGGTTAGCGGGTAATGGACCATTTACATAAAATATTGTCTGCATTCAAAGGCTGTCAGTTGTGAAAAAATGAAATCAATTGGAGCTTCACCCAGCATTGATACCTGAATGAAAATGAGACAAAAATTTCTCCAAAATATTAAATAACAGATTTATATATTCAGCCACAAATTCTCAGGAAAAGTACATTGCCAAATCTGGTCTAAAGGGGCTGATTTGTACAACCCCTTAATTATCAGAAACTCAAATTTTTTTCAGAAGAACATCTCTGTGAGTTGTCAAGACTTAAGTGTTTTTATGCAAATGTCATACCTGCTACAGCTGACATTTCTGATTCCAGGTCTCCTGAAATCTCCAATACTTGCTGATCATTGGGTTAAAACCAGCATAGATCTTATTTATAGGGATAAGAAATTTGCAATATCTTTAATATCATGGATTCACATAGTTGTGTCTTTAAGTAAAGATTTGAGTAGAATTCAACTCTCTGCTTGAGGGATTCAAACCCTTTCTTATTCCAGAAAACAATTATCATGATATGGGATTTTGCAAGAAATTTTCATGTTTCTGAGAAAGGGATTGAAGATTTGTGATCATATAGAACATGACCAAATGTATGCTATGAATCCATGAAAACACAGACCTGGCTTCTGGATCTCTTTCTAAATGGATCAAAAAGTAGGGAGTCTGTAGAAAAAAGAAATTATACTCAAAAAACATACAGACGCTTTTTTTCTGTGACCACATAGAAGACGAATGAATTACATGAGCTGCTTGTTAAGTCAGTATTCATCCCAAAATCAAAAGACGATGAGGATTAGAACCAACTTTTGACCTATCCCTTTCCTTCAGATTCTCCTTAGAGCTGAGAGAAATACTTATTTTTTTCCCGAATATAGTCATTAAGTGCATAAGCAGCATTCTCTGTGTACATCTGTAGATGCCTTCTCTCCTAAGCTCAAATGGCAGTTCTGGAAAGAGTGGGAAAAATACAGTGTAAGAATCCCAGCAAAGCAATCCAGAAGAGCCATACCTGAGCAGGATGGCACTGTATGAGTCATTTGGATACCATCACTTGGGAAGATGAATATCAATACTCAGTACTAAAGGAATGCTCTTTGGATTCAATGCCAAGCTAAAAGCTTCTGTGGATACCTACAGTATTAAAAATAGCTTGCAAACTTCTGGAAATTCTTTTTTGCTTGTTAAAAATGTTCAAAATAATAATAATAAAAAAAAAAACCAACAAAAAAACCCCACAAACAAACAAACAAGCAAAAACACAGCAGGGTCTAAGTGAATATCTAATTTCATTCACATTGCTTTTATGTTAGTTTCTGGATGATATTTTTAAAAAGGCAATTCCCTGTTTTGTCTGCATCAAAACAGTTATTTGGTCTATGGTATGAATAGAAGTGTAGTATTTACACATCCACTCTGTTCTTGACTTTCCAAATGTTAAGGAGACTTCTCTTCCTTGTGTGTTACTGCCCATGTGTGGTTAACTATAATAAGCATAGCACAGGGAAGATGAAATCCTTCAGGAAGAACCTTATGTGTAATACTGCAGATTCAAGTATAATTTCTGCCAGAGGAAGATGTGATTCCAGTTGATAATAACCACGAAATGAAGCTCCTTTGAAAACACAGAACGATATTTTGCGTAACCAGCACAATGCAATATGTTTAGGACTCACTGCAGTGTAAAATACAGCCACAATGCTATTTTAAATATGAATCTCACAGTCCAAGCCACCCACACGTGCAGGTAAGTTTTATGCAGTTTTCAAAGTTGAAGTATATCAGTTCTAAGGAAGAGAGTGAATCACCTGAAGAAAATATAGCAGGAGACACATTCCTGATGAAAACCAAAACCAAACTCTAGCAATACCATCAAGTTATAACAAAATACTTACTATCTATTCCCAACTAAGCAGATCTGTAGCTTTTTTTTCCCCAAAGATCAATAAGAGCATAATGAACTGAATCTAATTCTATAGTTCTCTAATGAGTATGAATTTGATCATGCAAGGTATACAGCCTTCTGGTCCTAATCCAGCTAAACATTCCTGCATTTGAGCTGTCCTCTATCAGCTGAAATTACTTGGAGCACTGATGTGATTTTCATGTTAGAATTGCGAGGCTTTTGGATCAATGTTTAGCAGGAATGAAGAAGTATTTGCCATGTTGTGTACTTTGAAGTCTGTGCCTGGAAGGATAGAGCTGTGGATTTTTCTCGTTCTTGTTCCTTCTAAAACTAGTCAACAAAATAATTTTAGAGGAGGTTAGCTACAGGCAGTGATCACTAATTCATATAATATTGTAGATATGAGTTGAAGGACTAAGTAGTAGAAAAAGGAAGGAATTTACTTTCTATGATTTAAAGACCACTTGGTGATAGCAAAGATTCCAGAATACTTCCTTGGAGGTTCCACTGCTATCTTTTTTGTCATTATACTGCTGTCAAAAAAAAAAAGATTTCAACACAAATTCAGCCTTCAAATTAAAGACATAAAAAGTCCCAACAAGTGTCAGACATTTTGTCAACTTCATCTTCCTTCCTCAATATGTATTCCTCTGTTCAGTATGTGACTAAATTCATGTGTGATGTAAAAGAATTGTGAGGAGCCAAGTTAGTTTTGATTTCTGTCTCGATACTGGTTGTCAGAGGCATGTGGGGCAGGGGGTGCACATGTGCCACTTGCCAGAGGCAGCTAGGAGGAGATGGGTAAAAGCCTTGTTTCTGGGGAGACTTTGCCTGGTAACATTTCCCACCTCAAGTGGGACAGGCAGTCAGCAGGACACTGCATTCCCCAGAGAGGTTTCTCCAATCAGATGGAGAAAGGTCTCCAGCAACAGACTGCAGCTGGAGGTTGGGCTGGGCCAGTGGCCTCCTGTCAGCAGGCAGACTTTGGCAGGGGCCAGGAGGTATAAAAGCAACTGTACAACAAGCTCCTGGGGACTTTTGAGACTTCTCTTTTGGCCTGTGGCTTTTAGGCTTTGGGCTTGTTGACTGGGGCTTTTGTGTCTTGTGTTTTGGGATTCCTGAGTCTGAGGGCATTTTGAGTCTTGGTTTTTTTTTTTTTTTTTTTTTGTTTTTTTTTTCTTTGGCTCCAGTCTGCTGAGATCTGCTTCTTGCCCTGGCCTCAGCCTACTTTTTGGCTCTCCTGCTCTGGCTGACTCTTGCTTGCCCTCACGTCTGTCCTGCCTCCCTGGGTCCCTGACCAGCACCCTGCCTGCTTTGCCCCCGCATTCCTGCCTCTAGTAGTAACACCTGCTTTATGTCTCTGCCTCTCCCCTCTCTCGCCCTCTTCCCCCCCACTCCCTTCATCCTTTTCCATTTTCCTTCCTCCTGTCTTTTCTAGCCCTCCTTATTAGGGCAATCCTTTTTTTTTTGTTTGTCCTTACCAATAAAGGGTTCTCAGGTACCATGTTGTCTTCGTTGACTCAATTTCGTTCTAGACCATCTATTTTTAAAAGAACTCCTCACACTTCCCCACAGCGGGACATGAAAAAAATCAAATAAAATCAAATAGTATCCCCAAACAATAGGTGTAAAATAGCACCTCATCTCTTTTGTACTCAGCATATAACGCAGGTTTGCACAAATGGACTCTGTGATGTAATGGCCTAAGTAGAATTGGTTTGATTCCAAAAACAGTGTCACAGCTGATAGAGAACTACATGCAGAATTATGAATTCATATTTGTCTCCACTGATGTGTAAAGTCTCCTACAATCATGACCAAACTTGTTCAAGAAATGACCACTTTTTATTACTGGGGATTTTCTGTTCAAGCTATTTTTTAGGTAGGTTCATGGGAGAAAATAACTCCCTCTCAAGGGTTTAGCAGTCCTGGCATAAACAGAGAAAAGGAAGTGGTTCTGTGAGAGTGGGTAGTGGGCTCTGAGATTGATTTTCTAGTCAGTTCTTGTTTCCTGTCAGTATGTTCCAACTGCAGTTCTCCAGCTTTTCCTCTCTCTGTACATCTGGCATATATATTGACTGAAAATAACTATGTCTAAATACTGAATCTAAATATCACCAGGACCTTGGCAAGGAAAGAGATGAGGCTGGGGACTAAACTTCTGGAGTGAAAAATCTCTATGAAATAGTTTGTGCTTGTACATCCTTAGAACAGAAAAAAACCTCAATATTAGATCTACACATATTTCTTTTAGCAAATCTCTGAGAGTTCTGGAAAAAGAAGCATTTGGTTAGTAAGTAAGACCACAGCTAGCAAATAAATATATAAATAATTAATTAAAATAAGACAAATGCACACAAACCAAAACACTGCTGCCATGTTGATAGTTTCATACCTATGCTAATTGAAAACATGTTGCTGTTTAGTTCATTTTTAAATAAAAATCCCTTAGCTGATGCTGCTATTACATGAATGGCAAGTTTTAGAACAGCAAGCTAGATTTTAGGTCTGCCCATATTTTTGTGGAGACAAATGGGCGTTTGGCAGAGTATGATTTTCCTTTTCATTATACTGTTCTCCAGGGAAAATTAAGTCCTACTACTTTGAATTTCTTTTACCTGCATGGAAATGCAAATACTTGGTGAAAAAAGGAACATCCATTAACCAACAGCAAAGTGCCAGCATCAAAACTACACACTCGTAAATTTCTAAATTTGCATTTTTAGTCTTTTTCAATTGTCAATCAGTCTTTTCATATTTTGAACATGACTTTATTCCATAAAACATTTACAGAGTGCATTTTCTGTGAAGCTCAATTATGCTCTTTCCCATGTCTTCGTTTGCTTTTGTTGTTATTATTTCTCATCTTTGCTAACTTTTTGTGTGTACAGGATGCTTAAAAATATCTAATTCAATAAAGTGGTATAGGAGTTCTGAGTACCTAATGACATCATTGACATTTTGTTTATTAATTACCTGTAGTATTCCTGTAGAAAGGAAAAAAAAATCATGCAGATGTAGCATCTCTCATTTGCTCAGAGAAGCTGCGGATGCCCCATCACCGGAAGTGCTCAGGGCCAGGTTGGGCAGGATGTTGAGCACCCTGGTCTAGTGAGAAGTGTTCCTGCCCCTAGCAGGACTTTTAAACCCTATGCCATCCCAGAATACAAAGAAGAATGCGAAAGGAAAGTCTAGGAAGAGTAAGCCTATCAGATCCTCAGAGGTGAATCACAGTCGTCTTTTAACAGCTCTAGATTCAGCCCAGCTATGCATCCAGCTATGTAGAAATTCTACATCAACATTTAAAGAGAAACCTTCAAAATTCTCCTTTAGCTCTGTGCCACAACATTAAAATTTACCATTTTAAGATATTAAATTGCCTAGTCCAACAACTAGTCATAAAATACTGATGGCCATGTGACTTTCTATTTACCTTCACAAAATACTTAAAATAATTATTCTGAGACCTCAACAAAACAGAAGAATATTTTGTAGTTCATACTGGCTCCCTGCATAGTGGTATTTCACATAAACTATGCATAAACTAGATTTGGACAAATCTAGGAATATCTGTGCTCACTTCAGGCTCTGAGAGCCATTGGGGCAACCTGCCAAGCTGACCTGGCTTGCCAAAATTTAAGCCTGACTCAGATTAAAACCGGAGTGTAAATTAAGTTCTAAACCACAAGTTGTGGCTGTTGTGCTGACATGAAGCAACTAATTTTCAGTGGCAACAAGTGGCTGTGGTTCTTCTCACCTTCTATATGTTACTCACATAACATTTTAAAAGCTCACGTAATGAAAAAGCAGAGCACCCCTTTGGTATTTTTTTGGTGACTACAACAGTCAGTCTGGTTAAACTTTCAACAAAACTCTTAAGTTTCTAAGCAGGTTGGCACCTTCTATTATGAAACCTCAAATACTCTGCATCTTTTCAGTTGTTTTGAAAAGTTTAAATGGAATTCAGTCTGATTCAGTAGCTCTGTAAAATCTGAGTGAACAGTTATGGTTTCTGTGTCATACAAATGTATCTGCAAATTGCATATCAATTCTGAAAGAGATCTTCCTTTTTTAAATCATCTGTAGGTCTGATTTCTTAAGGAAGGCAGGAATAAAGATAATGGTATTTTGACAGTATGATAACTTTCTAAGTAGCCATAAATTAATAAAAAAAGGTGGTTTGATTGTGCTGAAATCCAGAAAAGTAGAAAATGGAACAAAACATGAAGGAATAAGTAACTTCTGCAGAATTTAAAGAGGAAACTATTCAGTAAAATGATCATTACTTGTGATCAAATTTACCCTAGCAGTATACTTTTCTTAATACTGTCTCCCAGCTAGGAATTGTATTTATTTTTCCCTGACAGAGCCTTTGTAAAAGTATTCTATGCCCCAGCATTTGTATTTACAATCAAAGCCAGGAGGCAAAGCAGGCTGCATTGAAATGCATGAAATTCTTTTATAGCCTTTAATATGGAAAATATCAATCATTAGGCCTTCCTAATCAACCAGAGTGATCAAGGTAATAAAACTAGGGAGAAAGCTGCATTTGACATCTTATACCTGAAATTATTATAGTGGTTTTATCCTCCATATCCCTGATCATTTTCCGTTTCCAGCTAATGCCAGTTTAAGTGCAAAACCCCAAGTTTGGGGTTTTATTCCAAAAACAAAGTCTGTTTAGAGGCAAATGCTAAAAATATCAATCTTTCAGGATACTGAATATTATGCATTACACTACTGTAAGTAGTGCATGGCAGGTAGTGCACAGCAGTGACACCCCAAATCCAGTTTTTCCAGCCCTGTTCAATATCATTGTCTAGAATATCCCCATATATCCTCATATATCTCTTCCCATAACTCTATTTATCCTTGTTCCCCTTTTTATATTTATAACCAGTTTTTTCAAAACTGTATACAAAGTCTAAAAGGACTATTAATAAATACTGGGGTTTTCTAATTCCTGAGACACCAAAAGAAAATAACTGCCTTATGGAGCAAAAATACTCAAATAATAGCAGCAGGCCAGGTCAGAGAGCTTCCCTGTGACTGGATGTGCATGCTTCAACAATGCTCCCCTCAAAGTCTTCCTGATAGGAGACTAAAGTGGTTTTTCCCTTAATTTAAAAAAAAAAAGTTGACCAAAACTTACTTGCAACTAAAACATTTAGAAACACTTGGAATATGTGACCTAATGAAAAAAAACCCCATATATATTTATATATAGCATCAGTCCATTCCATAAGAAAAAACAATTGAAAGTACTGCTAAGAAACTAAGAAACCTCCTTCTGTCTCAGTTAATAATTATCTCTACAGTCAGATTTTTCTGTCTGCCTAAACAACAAGAGAAGGACATAAAAATATTCAGACATTTTATAACAATAGGATGTAGAATATCTCCGAGCTTAAATTATTTTAATCTAGCTCCAGTCAAATTCTACTTTTAAATAACTAAAAGTGCAACTAGAGATAGAAATCCTCTGCTGAAGTATTTCAGCCTTTCATCATTGTTACTTTATCAAGAAAATATGAGGAGGAAAAGGGGAAAAAAAAAAGAAATTTCTAATTTCTTCTTACTTTTACTGCCTGCAAACCATACGTCTCTCTGCTGAAGTAATAAAAATACATTGTTATAAATGTAGGATATTGTAAGAGCAAAGGGAAAAAGGTTAGATTAATTTTTTTCAAGTTTCAGAAGGCCTTAAAATTAAATCAAAAGAAGATTCATATTCTGAGGGAACTGGTTTATTTTACTTCATATTGCAGCTCAGCTCTTAGGCAATTAAATTATCTGCAAACAGACCACAGAATAAAATAAGAAGACGATAGTGTATCTGAACTTAATGGTGAATAAAGTAGGAAAAAATATTTAAAGAAAAGGAAATGAAATTTTTACTTACCAGCTTGACCAAGTGTATACTCTTGGTATCTTGTTCCTATTCTGTTTGTGGCTGTGCAATTATACCGTCCAAAATCACTGTCAGATGTGGGAGCAATCTTTAAAATGAATACATTTTGTAAATATTAGTTGCTAATATATATATTTTTAAAATCAGAAATTCAAGTATTTTCTCCTTAACCAATATGCAGATATGTTTACTTCAAGATATCTAATATATTCTCCAAATATAGACCTAAATACACATTTTTTTCATGTTTGATTCCCCATTCTCAAATTCAAATGAGGAAATCGGATAATGGAAAATAGTGATACTCTTCATCTTTATAATCTGACCTTTAAAAAGTCATTTAAAAAAACCCCAAACCCAAAAATCTAATAAACCTTTTGTAGACACCAAGCATCTACCAGGCAGTCACTTAAATTTTCAGTCTTAGCTCGATAGTTTGGTTTCGTATGTATTTATAGAATTTTTTTACTTCCAAGAAATGCAAATTATATTTTTCTTGGGTGCAGTTGGAAAACTGAACATAAGCCATTCAAATACGATTTATTTTCTAACTACTCATAAGAAATGTGTAGATGCATCAGTCCATCTATAGTCGTTTGTTGTTTTGTTCATTGTTTAGGTGTTACTCATTAAATTGTAGGTTTTAGCCTTAAATACTTTCTACAGTATTCGCAGTGCTGCCAAACTGAGGACAAAATTATGTTGTGCCATCACACTGATTTCCATTTGAAGTCTTACCTCTAGAATCAGCTTTCTTCCTGTACTGTAGGTCTTCAAATGAGTTGTATTTTTTACAGGTAAAACTAATTTTCCTCTTTTCCACTGAACTGAGGCAGATGGATTTGCTAGCACTTCACAGCTTATATTGATAGGATTGCCTTCCCAAGAGTAGTACATGGTTTGATTTGACACAAATGTTGGAGCATCTGGAAGAAGGAAGTAATACACAAGTTTATTAACCAGTTTAGTAAAACAAGCTGTGTACTCATATCCAAGCTTTCACGTTCACTGGGAAATTTTCAATTTATTGTTGTGCCAGTTTACTATGGAACATGCAAGTATTAATATTCAACCTTGAGTTTGTTGGGCTTTTATCTTGGTTTCTTCACTCCTAAACGTTTTCAGCTGAACCTCCCGGGAAAGAGAATACCTGTTAAATATATTTAATATTAGGCAATCATAGGCCCTTGAAGGACACTCTCTCAGAAATGAGGAAGAGTGTTTCCTCTTGAGGATGACACTCTTCAGGCAGACTGTTGTATGACAAAGGGAGGTGACCTAAAAATGTGTATTGTCTGTTCATGTGCTGATTTTATAGTCTTTTTTTGCTGTGGAGAAATTACATTCACTCCTCAAATTTTCTTGTGCTATGGCTTCACCCATTTCTGACTGGAACTTTATTATAGTTTATGAAATCTTTCTAAACAGAGATATTTATTTGTGAAAATAAGATTTTGAAAAAAGCAAAAGAATACCAAAAATGTGACAATATATTCTACCTACTGCAAAAAATATACTGCGTGTCCATTATTTAGACAATCTTTATGTCAATTCCTTATTAAATAATCAAGCTACAGCTAAGGAAAAAGATGGTGTGTTTTTCTTACAAACCTGGCTGGTTTGTAAGAAATGGCTCCATTAAATATATACCAAACACTGAGTCTGACACAGAGGAAATTGCTGGTTTGCAAATTAACTGTGATCTTCAGACCCCATTGCCACTAAGTGACTTATCTCTCCTACTTACTGTTTTTCTGGACAGCAGGAAGTTTAGTGATATCAATAAAATGAGAGGGAGTAGCCTCTTCCCTCTTCTTCTTATGTCTTGGGTGAATAGTGGGGTTTTGTCATCAAATATCGATTTGTGTTACTTCCTAACTTCGTAGTTATTATCTTTTAACAGTATTAAAAAAAATTTCTTTATTCAAGGGAACTCCCTTAGTGCTTTAATTCCAAAACAGAATTATCAGTTACAGCTGTTGGAATGGTGTCTCTTTTAATATCTAAGATATATATATATATTTGTTTGTTTTGATAAAGAGCTCCTAAATATTTTCATATGTGTCTCTGGAAAATCTATTCTAGTTTTCTCTCACATATAGCTTAGTTGTAGGCAGTCTACCACAGACCAGAACTGAGCATCTGTACTATGAAGTAAGATTTAGCTTCAGGAATGGTTAAAAACAACTAGTTTTTTAGTTCTTTTTTTTCCCTGTTTGCCTGTGTCAAAAAACATAACTTTCTGATGACATATGCTGCTGCTGCATGCAGGCATACAGGCTTTGGCAAAAAGAACTGTTATCAATAGAAGTTTTAAAGCATAGATCAAAGCTGCTACATTGCTCAAGGCCAGCAGCATCTCCTTTAATAACTGTTCAGCCGTTATTTTTGTAGAAAAACAAGCATTTTCATCTAAATAAGTAAAGCTTGCCTGGCTATGAATTTATTTATGAGACACAGGAGCTCATCTTTCTGCTCCAAGAGTTTTAATAAGTAATTCTAGTGATCTTGATTTTTCACAGACCTTTAAATACCCCATATTTCAGCAGCTAAACAGTTTAATGTAAAGAACAGACTATCAAAGAGTCTTCAGAGTGTGACGTCTCTCACTAGTGGAGAATATGAAGAAAAAAAGCAAACTGCATCAGCATGTTTTATGGTTAGCTATGCTCAAGAATCTCAGAACACCAAGGCTCAGAGCCTTGGCTTGTACTCTGGAAAAGAAGTTCATGGTGGGAATCCCTTGTAGGAAAACTGTACAAACTCATTTCTGCATGTTCAGTAGGTGGATCAGTAGCATGTTCAACAAATAGATTGGAAATTTCATTAGAGTCTTCGTGAGCTTCCAAATGTGGTTATTTCACAAATTTTATGTAAGCACTGTCTTCCAATGTGCAATTTCTCATAAGAAGTTCACTCCATTTATGAACACTGGCATGAATGTTGAAGATTAAAAAATACTCTGAATGTGAGAAATCCTCCTTCCTAGATAACACGATGTGGTTTGATGCTCAATACACAAGTGGCAAACTCATATCCTATTTTAAGACTTACAAGTGAGAAAAAGTAGTGTATATTTCTATACTACAGATAAAAACATTTAAAAGAATAGGAACTTCCAATTCAGACTCTCTCTCTTCTAAAGGTAGATTTTGGATGGCCATAGTATCTATTTGTTGATATTTTAAAAGATTAGGTAAGTTGTGGACTGCCATCTGTACCAAACTACAGGTATTAACAGTCATAAACATGATAAACCATAAATAGGACTGAAAGTCTCTCAAATAAAGATCTACCCCAAAATAAACAACTCAAAATTGTAAAGCATTCCCCTCAGAAAAGAGCTTTGTAATTTCCCTCTCAAAAAGCCTGTGCAAAAAGGCTTTGCAGCCATTCCCCCATCAGTCAGGAGCTCCAATATACAAAAAGAAGAGGACTGTGCTAATGACTTGATTCAGAGAAATTATCTTAAGACAGATGATTTTTGATTTCCTAGTCAGGAACAGATTAAGATGCCTGGAGTGATGTTTTACAAAAAGAACATCATTCTGGAAATAATTTTCTTTTTACAGATCAAGTAAAAGATAATTTAGATTTCTTATGAAACTAAAAAATTGAGTTGGAAAGGAATAATTTGTTTATAAAAAGAACTTGCTTTTTCTTGTATGCTCTTCATCACTAACTGCTGCTTAGTACGCTTAAATGGTTACAGAATTAGTATTTATCAAACATAAACACACATTATGTTTAATATAAAATAATCACGAAAAATAACAAACCTTAAAGCCAAGTCTTTGAAAATATAAATCTGACTATTTTATATGCCTACAAAACCCGATCCCACCAGTTTTATAAAATAACTAACGAACAAATTACATCATTACCAGAATATTTATCAAAATGTTCTATCAAATGAAAATGAAGTAAAACCAAGTGGAAAAGAGGAGGTGGTCTATGAAAGGATATTTAAATACAATACATGTATTGTTTAGAAAAATAAAAGATTCAATGGAAAACAGTTAGAAAATTAGAACCATTAAAAAAAATAACGTGCTCTGCTTAGCTTCTATGTAACTGAGAATTAATTTACACCTGACAAAATTCAATGCAGGGTGCAAATGAACTGTCCCTTTTAAACTTTTTTACACAAAGTAAAAAGTTAAGATGACATGCTAGAGTTCTAAACAGATAAGTAGAAGTAGGAGCTTGAATACCCTCTGTTAAAACAAAAATCAACCCTATTTCTTATAGCTGAACTTTTACCACTTTACTGAAAACAAAACAAAATCCCCAAAAACTGCAAAAAAATTTATAAAATTTACCATTGATATTATTTAATAGCTGTATACAATATCACAAATAGCTTAGGTTGGAAAGGACCTTAAAGATCAGCCAGTTCCAATCCCCTGCCATGGGCAAGGACACTTCTCACTAGATCAGGTTGCTCAGAGCCCCATCCAGCCTGGTCTTGAATGTTTCCAGGGATAAGGCAACCACAGCTGCTCTGCAGAACCTGTTCTAGGGTCACATCATCCTCACAAATGAAAAAAAAAAAAAAAAAATTTCTTCCTAAAATCCAACTTCTAATAGCTCTCTTTCAGTTTAAAACCATTGTCCTTATGCCATCACTACAGAAAAAGAAGTTTCTCTTATAAGCCCCCTTTGCATACAGAAAATCTGCAAATGTCTCCTCAGAGCCTTCTCCAGGTTTATCAGCATTAACTCTCTCAGGCTGTCTCCACAGCTGAGCTGCTCCAGCACTCTGATCACCTTCATGACCCTCACCCAGACCTGACTCCAGCAAGTCCATGTCCTTCTTGTGTTTGGTGTCCCAGACCTGGATGCTGCACTGCAGGGGGAGGTCTCACAAAAGGTGGGTAGAGGGGTAGAATCACTTCTCTTGACCTCCTAGCCACAGGGCTTTGGATGCAGCCAAGATGTGATAAAGTTCATAAGGTTTTGAGGTTCAACTATGAAAGATCAAATATTATTTTGGAGACATGAGGCAATCTGAATTTTTTCATTCAAGATGCCTTGAAGGAACAAAGGCTATATCACAGAGGTATAAAACTAAACCAAACTCTTCTATGGGTGTAGGGTTCTGTAAGAAATTATAAATTTAGAAAGACATTTTAGAGTAGTTAATGTTATGGCACCAGCATCAGCTAAACTCAAACTGATCATTTTCCCAAGCAAGAGAAAAACTGACAGGTTGGCACTCCAATTAGAATGAGTTCTGGATAACCTGTGTAAGAAGATTATTAAAGAGAAGCAAATTCTGACCTGAAAGCTGTCTCTAGCATTTAGATATCCTTGTTAGATATTATGTCCAGGAACAGTGATTCAACAACAGACTAATACATCACCTGCCTTGTCGAGAAAGTAATTAAATTAAGGACAAGACAGATCCAGTTCTGGTGTATGTTTGGTGTCATATAAAAAATTAGATACAGCAAATTACCTGATTCAGTACATGTGTCCAGACAACTATAATGGAAAGCTGGTGTGCAGAATCAGATTTACACTTCTTAATTTAAGAACACAGGTTTCAAACTTTTGGCTATTTGTTCCCCTGGAATATATGATAAAAATATGTGACAGATTGTCAGATCTAAGACTCTGGGACATTTCCTACAGTATATTGTTGGAAGCCTCAGTCTAAAATGATTAATGTTGGCATAAGTTTCCCATCATCAAGGACTTTAATAAACCGCATCCTCTGGCAAATCTAGTACTGTCCTTGCCATCGATCCTGTAAAAGTGCCTCAATTTTTTGTAACTCTGCCACAATTTAGTTAACAGACATCTATCTTTCTCTTGTATTTTCTCCCTCATACCTTTTTCAATAGTTAATATTTTAAAATGAATAGCTCTTCCTTGGATACAAAGTAGAAGAACCTCCACAGACGAGTGCAATAACTGTCGCATATTCATTTGCAAGAAGAAATAATATTAGAAAGACTTCAAAAATGTGGTTAGGTGACTATAATTTAATCTATAATCATTCTTAAAAAGAAGACAGAAATTGGATAATTTAGGATTACTAACTTTCACTTTACTGCTGCTATCACAATCATGTGGCTGGAAGGAAAAACATCCAAGACCCACATAGGAAGTTTCCAAATTGAAAAGCAAATGAAACACATTATATATTTGTTTTAAATTGCCATGATTATTAAATGCTAAAACCAGATGGGTCATTTTGTCCGGAATTCACTCCATGATTTCCAAAGTTTGAGAGGTACATGTTTCTTTCAAAGTGCAGAAAACACCACAATTTCTGTAAGATTTCCCTTCCCTTGCCCCATTCTCTTGGTTCCTCTCAAAATTCATTACAATATGACACTGACATTCAATAGCAGGATGCTCTATCGACTGATTCTATCTTTATGAACAGTAAGAGCCCCTTCCTACTGGCAAGCACTGCTAGTCCTGGAAACCTTGACTAGGATAGGAATTTAATATTCAAAAACCATACTAATTGTTCCATTTCCATAAGATACTTTTTGCTAGATGCAAAGCATGTTGATAATTGCACATTAAATAATTTTGGGCAATGAATGCACGTATGGCTCGGGTGCTTGGTGCTGCCAGAGATGCAGAAATTCAACGTACGTATTTTTCTTAGAATTTCATTTGACATTAAAGAATTGTATTTGTTTTTACTTAACAAATAACAAACCAAACACCAAAGTCAAACAAAAGTCCCAAGAAATTTCAATTTCATAGAAATGTCTTCTTTGAATGAATACATCTCTCTAAAAATATCTAAACCAGTTTAAATTAGGAGAAGAAATTATAAAGAAATGATAGCTAGATAAAATAAGCAAAGTCTGCCACCAGTGATGTATAAAATAAACTGCTTGCATACATCTATAAATTTTGTATGCCTGTGAATCACTAACATTGGCCATCAGATCTAGGGCAGGAAAAATCCCCCCCACAGATCCATCACTCTAGCAGCAATTTTCATTTTAGTAATAAAATTATCAGGTGCTGCCAATTGTTAACACATTATTCTCAAATGGTGCCAATTTTTACCAAATTTTCAAGCGTTATATGTATTCCAGGACAGAATTACTGGAATAATTTAGTATCGCCTCACTTCTCCATCAAATATTACATTACATAATTGTCTTATAGGCACAAGTGAAAAATTGCACTGTTTTTCTCAAGCCAAGATCCTAACCCCATTTTTCTTCCTGTCCTGTGTGTCACATTTTCAGAACAAAATCCAGGCTTTACCTTCCATACTTTCTTACATGTCACCCTTACCTCCACAACATGCCTCCTTATTGATATCATCCCTCCATTCTGTAATGTCTCTCTCTCTCACACATTCCCAAATCATAATCATAGTTGCTGTATGGAGCAAGGACTCTCAGCCTTTTCATCTCTTTACTTAATTTTTACATGCAGTGCTTTCCACAAAGCAACAAATAAAATCTCTAAAAACTTGTGCTCAATTTTCAAATTTCAGCACCACCCTTATCATATCACCTGATTATTTTCTTCATTTTTCTCAGATGCCTTGATTCTGCTTTGATGGATCTGTTTTGGAGGTATAAAAAGGGAAAAGGCCAAGATGCCTTTTTTTTTTATTGACAGGTCATCACTGTGTAACAAATCACATTTTATAAAGTATGAAAATACTTGTAAAGCCATTTAAAATTTATCATATTAATTGCCAATATAAATATTTAATTTTTTTAGCCTGCAGGACCAACTCACAATGTAGAACCATGCTCAAGGAACCATCAGAAAAATCTTTTTTTTTTCTTTTTTTTCTACCTTTACTTTTCACAATTGCATATGTGAAAATTTATGACAGTAGGAAAAGATTTTGAGCCATATATATCCATTAATGACTAAATTATTAGAAGCAAAACAAAATAAAACCCAAATTATTTTATTCTTTCAAAACTGTGTTCTTCTATTAAGAGAAAAGTAGGTAAATTATTAAAAATCTACTTTAAATGATAACAAATTATTGCAAGGTTAACCAAAACATGTAGCAGAGAGCTCTGTTCAATAAAAATTTATGAGAAATTTCTAATATGAATATCATGTTTAAGAAGTCATTAACATATACTTGAAAATATATTTAAAAATATTTAAAAATATTTATTTAAAATATTTTTATTTAAAAATATTTTTAAAGCCTTTTGGGCTAAATAAATGTAGATTTGTTATATAGATTAATAATTTCTCCATTTCACCACACTGTTACCACATCAGAAAAAGACAATGGATGCATTGATCTCTGCTTCACTATGGGAAGTTTAGTGAAATGGTTTTGGAAAGTGACTTTATGTGATAAACCTCATCTTTTGCACAGAATTTAATTTTCTCATGCCCTTGAAGTCACTGCAGTGGGATACTAAACTTCCTTTTGTGCAAGTCCACAAGTGCAAAGAAGGAAAATAGTACATCTTACAACTGATATTCATAATATGTCAAAATTCTCACACTTATTTCGTGGTGTTAAAGGCTGACCTTTTCCATCTTTGCTTTCTCATTTTAACGTATAGATTTGATAGGAATAAATGTAACTAAAGCCAATAGTATTTTATCAGAAAAAATGGAATTTTTTCTGTACTATTTCAATATTTTGTTTCTCTCAATTTTTTTTCCTGTAATTTGTTTCTTTCCTGGGCCATATGATTGCATTTATTAGTGTTCTTTTCTGGCTGTGAGGACAGGATAGAGCTGGATCCTCATAAACAATGGATGAAGGGAAGGCATAAAGAAGACAAAGTCAGGTTTTTTCAGTGATGTCCAGTGACAGGAAAGAGGCAATGCCTTCCAGTTTCAACCAGTCTATGATTCTGTGAGCAGTGATGGGATGTTGCTGCACTGATTTCTTTTAACAGAAACCAAATCCAAAATATGAACTGCTTGAATTCATCAAGATTTATGATAGCAGTAGGCAGCTGGAACTTTTGTGCCATTTATCACAACATGGAGGTTTCCCAGGGGAGCTGTGGATGATCCATCCCTGGAAGTGCTCAAGGCTAGTTTGGAGGGGCTCTGAGCAGCCTGGTCTAGTGGGAGTTGTCCTTGCCCATGGCACAACAGGTGTTGGAACTGGATGACCTTTAAGATCACTTCCAAACCAAACTGTTCTGTGATAACATTTGTGACACCTGGCACACAGTTGCAGCATTCTCAACAATTGAAAACCTTTCTTCCTTGAAGGTAAAGACAACTTGTAGCTCAGTCTGTTGAATCCACTTTTAAGTAATGGTGTGTATTTTTTGCATAGATATAAAATTAAATTGCATGAATCCAAAGCATCCCCCTCAACTGCAGGGCAATACAGATAACATAAAACAACGCAAAAGAATAATCAATTCACGAAACCAAGTTCAATACTGCAACAGTAATGAGGCTGGTTTCAAACTGTGGCAGGGAAAAAAAAAACAACAAACACTAAAGAAAAGAATGTTATTGATAAACAATACAACAGTATAACAAATACTGCGTAGTTTTCTTTACAGGCAAAGACTATACTGCACATGCTGCATGATTATTTTTGCTTTTACCACTCAAGGTTGGTACTTAAATAATAAGGGATATAATTACAAAAATCATGTTTGGATGAAAAGCAGTATTAAGAAAAAACTTCATATTCTTGGAAGACACTACAAATTATTTAAATGCATTTTTTGGAAATTGCTTTTTAAGAAATCATTTTATCAACTACTCACATGGCTGATCTCATATAAAAATGTACCACGTTACTCAACGTAATATATTTGTCATAGATGATTCTATCTCAGAACATTACTCTTTGAGCACTGTGAGGAAACAGGCATTTTTGGACCACCCAGCATATCTAATAGCTGCAGTATCAGTAATGATATTGAGAGTTTTAACTAAAAGAGTGATGTGAAAACTGCTAATTCCAGCTAAAAAAGGTCTCTTAGGCAGGAAGCTTCCCAGACAGTGTATGGGAAAACAGAATTTTCCAAAGGACATAGCTTAATGCCTTTTCTCCAGTAAAAGGAGTATTGTCCAAAGGAATTTGCACCTGGTGACACAGAGCAGTCAGAAACAGCAGCGTCTTACAGAATATGTGCACCTGGGAGGACAAAATCAAGTGAGGGATGGGGAAACTTCCGACGGGTTAATGACAGTTTGAACACAATGAAGAGAAAACTCTAAGGGCACACTGAGAGTCTTTCAAAGATCATAAATGTTGTTCATTACCGGCTTGTTTAAAGCTTTTTCAATGTAATGATATCAAGGCACCCTAATTAAGAATAAAATTGTGGTGGAAGATGATCCAGTGCATTGAATATGCAAAAATTAAGATTTTTCTTCAGGGCTAATGATGCAGTGAAAAATTTGTGAAACCCAAGAACTTATGTGCTCTCTCATTCACAATTTTTCTTTTAGTCAGGTCTGTATTATGATTTTAAAGTCAAAAAACCCACATAGAAATGTAGACATTTGTGTAGGAAAACTAACTTTGAGAGATACCTGATATTATAGGTAAAATAAAGTTATAATTCACTAGGGTTTATATATTTAAATTCCTCAGGCTGTCTTAAAAACCTCATTTTAGCGTATGGCCTGCTTTATCTTTTTTTATGTATTTCTCCTATGCTTTAAAAAAAAAATAGTTATTTCTCTATGACAAATATGTAGATAATAATTATAGACACATCTTAATACTCAATGTATATCATATATTCCACCATGTAGGAACTTTTCAATTGATCACTCTTGTCCAATGCAGACTAGGCTTCATATTTAAAACCAAATTTTCATTTAATGAAATCCATTAATAAATACTATTTGAAAATTGTATTTTATTTTGATGTAACTGATTTTTCTTTCACATTTTATGTAAGGAAAATCAAACATTACTAAACACAAAGACAACTTTGTAGGAAGAAATCCTTAAAAACGCCCCCTGGTTTCCTGCAATTCGTGTCTGCCCAGCATTTCCTTTAGATAAAAGTCAGGGTTAACTGTGCCCAGTTGGTATCAAACCTGATAATCTCTTCCTATCCTGGAGAACAGCTCTTATCACCAGGAGCAGCCCCAACAGAGAACGAGGATAAAGCAGGGAAATTCTGTGCAATCCTGCTGTCAGTTTAAATCTCTGATAGGGGTCAGTAAGTAAAAGGATGAGACAGTGATACCAGAGCATTCTGTGCCTTCATTAAGCCTGAGGTGCCATTTAAGGATCTGATGGGAGCAGTTTCCACTCCTGACTACACAAACTGTCAAATACAATAAAATATAAAGAAAAAATGCTTTACTTTTGTTACTAACTCACAGAAAATCATAGATGCATTGTTTACTTCCATCTAGAAACTAGAGAACAATATCAAGAATCAAGTCCTGCTTACCTATTTTTATTTTAATTTTAAAATAATTGTTGGGGGCTTATACGAGAATATTATTAAAGATAATTAAAATTTCTGTTAAAATAACTTAACTGCAAGAGTGAGCCACACCTGAATAAATTCTTCTCAAAACTGGTTTGGAAGAGAACAAAACCAAACTAATGGAGGAGAAAAATTAAAGTATTTTCAAGGGTTTAATGCAAATTTTTAAATGAAAATTTGGAGAAGAAATGCAAAAGCCGATAGCACTATTTGTAGCTGCAATTAGTATACGGAAGAAATGGCACACTTAGAAAATATTACAAGGAGAATCAAATCTATTCAATACTGACTTCACGGAATACCCCCATTTTTACCAGTTCGCTACAAAAAATACAAATCAGTTGCTCAGTTTTTGAACCTGAATATTTTGCTGAAATCCCTTAGACTGCAACTTATGAAGTCCCGTAAGTGGAATGACAGATAACTATGACACTGCTTCATAAAGGACAATGTTGGGGCAAGGACTGTCAGAACTTAGGACAACCCAGCATTGGATGGAAATGGGGGCAAGGAGGTGCAGAAAGGTTCTTTGAAGGGGCTCTTCTGTCACAGAAGTTTATGGCAGAGGCTAGACTGATGGAGATGAGGCTGGAAAGAGGCACTTTCTCCTGGGGACATTATTTTAAAGAACAGGAGAATTCTTTACCATTAAACAAGTCTTTTCTTTCCTGGAGAAGACCAATAAGTTATATTTAAAGCTCATATACCAGTGCAAAGTTATTTGCAAGGGAAAGCAAAACATTTCTCTGACTCATTAATCATAATATGAGACAGACATATATTGTATCACCCAAGAAATACTTGCTTTGCATCATAGAACTACTTGACTCAAAGGAATTGAGGAAAGTTGTATTTCTGTTAGTCAAACAACACCTGCACCGGAAAAAAAAATACGTTTGGGTTAAAGCTCACTATCATTTGAGTATTTAAAACTTAAAACTCCAGTTTTAGAAATACCATAATAAAAATCTTCTGTTACACATTAAAGGTAATCATTACAATGTGTGATTACTCTGATGGTAGAATAATATTTCTATGTTCTTTATAAGCTGTGTGATTTTATAACTGTAAAAAATTTTATACTATATCAAAAACTGTGTCTACCAAGGCAAAAATTCAGACTTTAAATTATTCCATTTTCTCATATCCTATATTTGATTGTTCTCACACATATTCAAAATTAATTCTGCCATACCATAAAAAGACTATGCTACTTTTAAATTCTTTCCACCTCTTCTAAAACTTTAACCCTGAAAGGTGTCTTAGGTTATAATAATGTATTGTATCAATGCAGAGGTTTTATTATGCCCTCTGGTATGAATTCTGTATTGTTAATAAATTCTTAAATTCCAATTGTCCATGTTTCATAACATATGATGCAATATGAATACAAAATATATTAATATTATATATTTCTGAATACAAAATTTATTAATATTTAATGTGAAAGCATAGTGGCAACACAACCATAATCAAACAATGTATTTCATATCATTATGTGGAGAGTTGGCAGGATTTTAAAGAAACTTCACTCAATTTGCATTTTTATCTATTTTCTTTTTCTTTATATACATATAAAAGTTATCATTGGATGCATTAAAGAAAACAAAAATAGCAAATTAGGATTTATTTCTTAGGTCTTCTGGTTTGGCATATCTCTGCATTCCTAACCCCTAAAAATTCTTTTGATCATTCCTCATTTTTCTTTCAGATTTATATTCTATGCCACAATGCAATGTTTCCCTGCCAAAAAAAAAAAGAACACGCAACTGTATAGTGAAAGCACTCTCAGAACTCCTCAGGAAATCACTCCATGGTCTGCAATCATTACTTTCAGTTCTGTGCCACAGAATCCTATTCCAGCTTTTATCTTCCCACTGGAAAGAATTTTTCTGTTCAAAAGACTCAGTTCAAACAGGCTCACACAAACTCTACTGGAGATGTAAAATAATTGTATCTAGAAATTTCTAGATAAATGGAGCGACAATGAAATAAAAAAGAAGGTTTTTTTGCTTGTTTCCATTCTTTGAAGACCTTTGCACGTGAATTTGAAGAATAATTTGAAAAAGCAATTACCCAAGGAATTTTTTTATATTTCAGATTTATATTCTCTGATTGGCTTCTCAAGCATCAGCCTCTTCTAAGCAAAAATAATCTCCTTCTCTCCTGGATAAAATACAAGATCTTAGAATAAAGACAATCTCTGAAAGAGACTGTTACAAACATGATAACTCCAGGAGGGGTTATAACAGTGGCTAGAGACCTTTTAGAGATTAGTAAATCAGAGGACTCAGAAACAAAAAAGAATCTTTGTTGAATCTTAGAGGGTTAAGCTCAAGACTTAGCTGGTGCTCAGATCAGTCCTTCCTTTACCCCACTGAATACTTTTCGTTCCCAGCAGTCTCAGCTACCCTGGAGATTTGAACTTATTAAGCTTAGCCTCAAGTTAATGGATAATAACACTGGAATATGATTTCAGAAGAAATCTTGTCCTGCTTAAGTCACCAACACACCAACAAGAGTCTTGTTAACATCAGAAAAGACAGGATTCTTCCCCACAGTAATGAACTACAAGACATGCTTTCTTCATTTATGCGTTTTACCATGAATTACCATGAAAAAAAATGACCTTCCATTAAGAATGTACTTTTTTTTTCTTTTTTTTTCTTTTAAAACAAATTTAAAGAAAAAACAAAATATTAGAACTTACATTCAATATCAAGGTACATGCTCTTTTGGTGCCCACCAATTCTACTTGCCGCTTCACAGTCATATCTCCCTGAATCTGATAACTTCACATCTTTAATATGCAGTGACGACTTTCCATGCTGCCCTTTGACTTCTATACGGCCATCTGGGCTCTGTTTACATTGATTCAGGAAAAAAGAAGGTTTTATATATTTATATATGTATATAAATGTAGAATTTATATATTAAATATTAAACACTACTGATAAGAATGACTGAAAGCATCTCTTCACCTATTGTGATGTTACTACTGACAGCTAAGCAACTTCTAAATTTTCCAAATAAATTAAAAAAAATATAGAAAAACATGTTCTCTTTCTAGGCAGTATAATCAAAGGAATAAGTACATGCTTAAAGGAACATTGTCAAGGGAAGCCACAAAACATATCAAATTATGACAGCAATAGTGAACTGCATATTCAAAATTTCCTTCTGTTCTCACTCACTGTGTTATGATGCTGTTAATAAAAATGCATAGATAAAACATTCTGTCTTAGATTGCACACAGCATTTTCTCTGGTCCTTACAACTGCAGAAGTAATAATGCCTCAGACAATGAGCAAATGCCAGTGTCACAACTGTTAAAAAAACTTGAACTGTAAATGCAACTAGAGTTTCTGGATTTCAGTTCCTGTTCATTCAACGGAAAAGGCTTTCAATTTTCTAGAACATGAATTTTATAAAAATCCTTATCCATAATGACTTTCCTTCCTCCTCCTCGACCCTCCCCACAAAATTATTTGAATTGAAAGGGTATACAAATACTAGGTAAAACAAAGTAAAATGAAGTCCTCTTCTTGATGCTTCAAACTTCATGAAGTATTATGCCTGAGGAAAAAGAAGTTATTTTCTTCTGCTCTTTACTTATAGAAGCATACAATACTTTGGGTTGGAAGGGACCTTAAAGCTCATCTCATTCCAATCCCCCAGCCTGGGCAGGGGCACCTTCCACTAGACCAGATTGCTCAGAGCCACATCCAGCCAGGCCTTAAACACTGCCAGGAATGGGACAGCCACAGCTTCTCTGGGCAACCCATGGGAAATGTGTTGTACTCTGTCATCTCACTTTTTTTGTTTGAGGAAAAAAAAAAAACCTCCAAATGGGATTTAAAATACTGATATTAACCTACCTTCATTATAGTAAGGCAGAAAAGGGACAAAACCTCAGTAACTATATCCCTGCATGACATTAAACTTGAAAGAGATTTTTATGTTCAATTCTATAATACACAGGGTCAAGTTTACTGTGTCTTACTCTCAATACTCATCAAGTCGCAGCTGATGTTAAAGTGGCTCAGCTTTTAACTCAGTACAATTGTTCCTTGACTTAATAAAGGAAATATGCCAAAATTTAGACCTTCAAATATTTGATGTAAAGCACTCAAATGAAGCATGCTGTTTATCATGATTTCTGTAGAAAGAAAAGTATTCTGATCCTATGTAAGAATCCAAGTAGACTGAATTTTGTTTCCTTTGAAAATGACTCAGCATAGGTACATAAATTAAAGTTCTTGAATCCTAGACCAGGAGCCAACATAAACCTCTTTGGACTGGTAAAAATTAGCAACTTAGACCACTCAGCTATCAATTTTAATACTGAAAATTCTATTTCCACAATATGCTTAAAAAAAGAAAATAAAAGTTATGATGGTGCTAGTAAACGTTACAGTAGTGAATATCATGGCTTTTGGAAGGAATTCTTGGGCTAATTAAAAAGAATTTTCTTTGAAAAAAACCATTAAGTTCTTTTTTAATTTCTGATACAAAGTCAGATTTATGCATATGTAAAGAATATATAAAAATTCTTATTTATATAGCATTTATTTAATCATCTTCTTTATTTAAATATTAAGCATATAATACCATGGTCAAACTGCATTATTCTTACCTAATATATATACACTTCAAAAATTTAATTTCTGATTTTACCTTGATGACAAATATTTCCTTAAAAAGTTACACTTAAAATGGTGAAACAACCTGTGACAATGAACCATAGATACAATAGTAAATACTTTATTAGTGATACATTAGCTCACTACTAATCCCAAATACTTTAATTCACTAATACATATTTCACTATAAGTAATTCTATAAACCCCTAAGCACATATATGAGTACTAGTATAATAGATGTTATAAAAGAAAATAGTAATGAAAATAAGCCCAAAGATCCTTAAATTAAATACTGTAAAATTTACAGTAATTTCTCAATCTCATTTTAGTTTATCTAATTATTTTCTAATACTAATGGAAAAATTTATACTGTACTCAGTATAATTTTCCTGTGTTCTCACATTTTCTTATTTAAATGTAGATGATGCAATATATCTTAGGTTTATAGGTAAAACAAAACCCAAGCTAATAAATACTCTGAATGATAGGAGATTTTCACATATCATTTATTCTTATAATTAAACATATGGTAAGAAACATTGTAAGAGGAATTTACTAGGTTCAAAGTCCATAAAACAAATAAGACAATTGTAGGCAAGAAAATTTCACTAGAATTATTGTTAAAATATGCATTTACTAAAGATAATTTCTACTTTTTTTAACTTCTTGTGTTAAAATTGCTTTTTAAATCAAACAAAATTTCTAAAATGTGTTCTGCTCATTGCTTATAATGCATATTATACTGTGGCTTCCTAATAAATAGTTTAAAAAGTCCTATTCCCTGAGTCTATTCTTCAGATGGATTGCTGTACAAATCCATCACTTTTTTCTCTTACAAATATGGTGCAATATCTGATTAAAAATATACTGATAGGCTGGCATTCCTGAAGAAAAAAACACATGAAAGAGAACAAGAGTGTAAATATAGACCAAGTGAGTTCCATTCACAAACAAAGAAACAACTAATTAAACAAATAAATAAGTGGAAGGAAATGGTTTGAAGTAGGTGTTTCTATCTGTGAGAGGTTTCTCAGAATATGTAGGAAATTACCACAGGCAAATCAAAACATTAGTTAGTATGGTGAAGATTCATAAGGACTTCAGAAACACTGGCATGGCTGCATTATATTCCTTTATGGTATAAATTAGACAAGAGAGATCTGAGTAAATGATTCAAACACATGTTGTGATGACACAAAAAAGCACAGTAACAGTGCAGCTGAGTATGGCAAAGAGCCATGAAGAAACTGGGGCAAAAATCGGATATGCAGCGGTACCTGGAGCAGAAACTGAAGCCACACTATTCTGTTCTTGTAAAGGACATTATTAAAACCAGGATAAGCTGACAAAGGAGAACTTTCCAATCATTGGGAATGCCTTTCTGAGGTTAATTTCTCTCCTGCAGTAGTTCTGGAGACCACACATTAGGACGGTGTCTGGCACCACAACACACCAAAACATGAAGAGAAAGAGACACAGGTATGGGAACACTGCCCCTGCCCGGTAATCCTTAGGAGAGATCCCCACAAGGAAGAAAGCTTTGGAGCTTCCAATGGGCCAAAACCAAAATATAGTTATAATCTCTATAAATAAACAATGTCAGGATCTATCAAGCCTGCCTGAAATAATAATGGGTACATAATAAGTTGAGATATTTTTTTTTTCCTTTCAGATGTTATAGCATGAGAGATGTAGAATCTGTTCTTTATTTTATTGCTTAATGAAGAGCATAAAAGGGACAGAACAAACCCCTAGATAATCAGCACAGTCTCTGTGGCCCAAAGGTCATGATTTGTGCTCATTCACTGAATTACTCCGTATCTCTTCCCACCACGGAGAATGAACAATCACTGAGGTCTCAGAAAATTGAGGTTAGGACAGTTCCATACAGATTTACATATTCTTTAGAAAGAACAATTGTGTTAACAGACCCTTACGCTCTTAGACATTGGAAGAACGATGAAGTCTTCAGAAGTTACATTTTCACAACATTTTAGAAATCATAACAAAAATCTTAAAACATAAATATTTTTCATGGTCCATTTGAGAATTTTATAGAAATCACAAATAAAAGCAGCGGTTTTGAGGATTTGGTGATGGGGTTTTTTCCCCCTGCTTAACTTCATCAGCAGCATAAAACTAAAATACAAGTGAAAAATCTTCAACAGAGACTTTGAAAAATGTTTTACTTATATAACGTAATTTTGTGATTTTACCCACATAAAAAGCACATTCTCTAAATTAGCCAACAGGAAAACCCTTTATTTTGAATACTGATAGCAATCTAGGCCTCTGCCTTTGTTAAAAAAAAACAACCCACTTTTATATATGTCAGCAAGTAAAACTACCCAAAATAACACACATATAAAGTACCTTTTGCAAAAATAAAAAAGGTGAAAATTTTCTGCACTTGCAAAATTTTTACTTATAATACGTAGTTAAACACAAACAACTCCTCTGCTAATTAAAAAAATAGAGCTATTGCATAATTTGAAATCAGTGCTACAGGTTCCGTGAAAGTAAATATAGATTTTTGGCTTTGATAAAATTTTTGTCATACTATACATGTTATTCTACTCCTTGACTTCTTCTCTCATGCTCTTGCTTCCTGAATGTCTTGAATAATTTGTAGCTCCACATGTGAATGTTCCCAAAGGCCTGATCAGCCGATGCTGACCTGACTGGTCTATGCACAGCTTCAAAGCCCAGAACCAGAGTTCCCAGGGCAGTATCAGGACAATGATAACTCTTGAGTATCAAGGATTCCACTTGCAGAGAGGATGGGGATGTGGTGAGACAACAACATCCAGATGGAGAAGAGGTTAACTTCTGAGACAGAATAAATTATTCAGGTGCCATGAAGTTTTCAATCTGCAAAATTCCACTGCCATTTTCGTAAAACCAGTGTAATTTTTCAGGAGGAGTGAGCTTGCTGATTATGATGCTCAGAAATTGTTGTTTGTTTACTAGCTGTAGGAAGCTGCACTTGGGCAGAGGTAGATTAGAGGATGAGTTTAATATATCAGCCACTGCTCCAACTCCCACTGAGGAAAAGTAGAACCAAACGAGGTGAAGTTGTAGGGCTGCCAAAACTTGCATTTTGAGTTGACTAAAAACAAGAACGGACTGTAAGAACAGCTGCAGAAATTGTTGACTCATTTGTAGCTGGATTTTAGTAATATTGCTTGGCTGGCCAGAACAGCTGACTTCCCTCCTAGAGTTTACCATTTGGCTGTCAAATACTCCTTCAACCTCTGAAGTCCAAGTGCAAGGCTGCAACCAAAACAATCCCTTCATTTAAAATCTAGACAAGTTGAAATACCTTTATTTGTTTTTCTTCTAATGTTTAAAGCTTATTTGTGAGCAAAGTGCCATCACTGTGTATAGTTAACTTTGTAATAAGTTGAGATATCTGCCAAATTTACCAAATATATCTTCTGGCACTTTGTGTTCTTTTGTATTATTTTGGATATGTGCTGCTTATATCAACCAGAGAAAAGATGAAGAGGTAGTGGCTTAGAATTGAGACTGTTTTTTCCTTTTGCAAAACATGGAGCAGTATACTAAAGAACAGTCACTGTAAGAACATGTAACTTGAGTAAAAGCTGCAGGTATTTTAAATTTCCTGCAAAGGATCTGTTTTAGATGCACATGGTTGAAGATCCTCATACAGCAGGGGGGGGTTTGAAAAAAATCATAGCTCTTCCTTCTTTGCATCAAATTGTTAAAAATTGCTGACTCATTATATTGTCTTGGTCATGTTTTCAGTGCACATCACTGAATTTTCAAGGAGAAAACACATATTGATTATCAGAATTGTCTTTGGAATTTCACAAATGACAATTATTTAGGAAGTTTGCTGATTTCAGACTGTGTTCGCATCCACGAGAGCTAACTCGAGGTCATATACTTCTGGCTGATGCTTCTTATACGTGAGATTTAAGCAGTTCTTAATTGCCCATGAAAATGTTTCTTGAAGCAGCATGAAAGATAAGAAATTCTGCAACCTGACATTCTGATACTAAATGATGAAAAATTTCCAGAAGTCTATTAAATGTACGTGACCAGCAATTCCTAGTCTGAAAATCTACCTTTGATGATGAGAGAAAGGGCTGTTAGTCACAACAGCCATCATCGTGTAGAAGCTGATGGAAGCTCCCTTCTGGATTATGGATGGTATATTCACAATATTTCCCATTCTCTTCAGGTAAATGTATTCTATCCATGCACCTGTTGGAAACAGCAGAAAATTCCAGAGTATTGCTATGTGCATATGCCTTAATGTCCAGTGAATCAGAATAATGCTACAGCAGTGTCTTGGACTTCAGTGATTTTTATAGGAGACCTTGTGATATTTTAAAACTTCAGCTTGTTAATTATACATGTCAGCATACTGCAAATTCCTGAATTTCTAGGAATTTGTTTTTCCACAAAGAAGAAATTATTGAGGCACCTATTGTTTGTAGATCTATACCATAGCACCAGGGAAGTCACAAGAAAACCTAGTGCTGAAGAAAAAAGTACTGTTGTTTTGGTTTTCTGTTCAGCTGCAGACACACAGTAACACACAGTTACTTTTACAGAATTCAGACTGGAAATGGCAGCAGGTTCTAGGCAGGTTGTTAGCAGCATGTACAGTCTCAGGGAAAAAATGTGTTCTTGAATGCTTCGTACAACCTTCTGAAATTATAAACTGATATTTCATTGATTCATCCCAGCATTGCTTTCAAACTTAAGTCATTATGCGAAGCGATGACACATGAAATCCTGACACCAAACACTTTCTAGGACATGAAATGGAAAACTGAACTTCCTTCCTTCATTGGTTTTTACTCAACAACGAATACATAAGAAAAATATTTAAGAGAGAAAAAATGATGAGCATCCATTCAAGATTACTTCTGCTAAAGATGCAAATCCTAGATGAAAATCACAAATCTTAATGATGCAAATCACAAGAAAGAAACCGTTGATGATTTTTAATGGCAAAAATATTAGCATCATATCAAATATAATTGTAGAGCAGAAAAAGCATTAGTGTTGGCCACGATAAGTAACAATAGTAACCACAAATGAGTGTTTATTAGTATAGCAGAAATACTTCAACTCTAATAATTGCATATGCACTTTGTAACTAGAAATCCTGTTTCACTCATAAATACTGTATTTAATAATGGCATTATTCCTAAGAATTTTGCTGATCTGAATCTACTCCAACACTGCTGTCATGCCATTAAAATAGGTGACTCAAATGGATTCAGGCCAGCAAAAGTCTCAGGAAGTACAACGTTCTTATTCAATACAGACCTCACATAAAACAGCCACTAAAAATAACGATTTTACTGTACAATTGCATCTTAGTTTAGACAATCAAATCTTATTGTAACTTGGGACTGGTGGTGGTTATTCTGTAATTTTGGTGACCAGCAAGTGAAAATATGGGGAAAAGTTAAAAAGGAAAGAAACCAAAGAAAACTGGCTGGGCACATATGAAGACAAATCATGTCCACTTACTGCATTACAAAATGGGCAAAAATAACTTGAAGCTGACCCAAGGCAGGAAGACGAATTGTCAATCCTTTTCTAATGCTTTTTTTCCTTTTTTTTTTTTTTTACCTATTTATTTTTTTCCCTTCTTTTATTTAAAGAAAAACAAGCACTATCAGCCTGCCTCTGGTGTCTGGGTTTTTAAAACAAGGAAAAGAAAAACTAAGAAGCTTTTGTACAACAATTTTAACTATAGTGTTATTTTTTTTCCCCTTTTATTACTTAGATAATTTGAATTAAAATTTTCAAGTCATTATAACTGAACTAAGAATAATTGATTGGTTTATTTTGTTTAAACTGATATTTCTTGGATTGATAACAAATTCTTTGATATATACAGGTTGCATACTCCTCCTGCCCACAAAACTTTGCTGTAATAGATGACAACCTTTAAAATTACTGCTACTACAAGAATTTCAAGCACAGCTTATTTCACATATATACACATTCATTTAATTTTCATAGAATTCATATTCAAACCTTGACACAGTCTAGCTTTAGCTGCAGGGATAACAGATGTAGTGATGGTATGCAGAATATAGAAAGGAGAAGGGGAAAAAAAAAAAAAAGGAAAGATAAACCAAAACCAAATCACAATTTGACTTTCTGTTCAGTTGTTCAGTAGATGTATGCAGCTTGAGATTCCTCCCAGTTTACTGTAAAGTTGATCTATATTTTACTAAAATTATTATGGCTAGACATCAGATAGGAAGTCTGTCTGGAAACTGGGCTGAGACAGAGACCTGCAGGGGCATATGTAAGCATGGCTTAGGGGAAGGAAAGTCATGGAAGGCAAGGAAGAGGCACAGCTTAAGTCACAAGGCGAAAGGAATTGGCAGCAGGACATATCCTAACCTGACTGATCACAAAGTCTTTGCTCACGAACCCTGATAATTCTGGAGGGCTTTTTTCAACTGAAGAAACAAAAGGAAATTACTGCAGTAGCAAGCAAAATGGAGGAAAGTGAGGTAAATTGGACATAACTGAAAGGGCATCTGTTTTCAAGTAATTTTATTTAATTGATGTCCTGAATACAGTTCTCAGTTTCTCTATTTACATGTCTGTATTGATAAAGATGGATAAAAAGAAAAGCTTATGCTGGATAGATCAGCTAAACTGGATGTTTGCTATTGTGGAAAAATTTTGTGCTACTATTGTGGAAAAATTTTGTACTACTAAGTTGGGTAGCAGAGATTGCAACATGGCAGCACGAGCATCCATATGTCATTCTCCTGGGGAAAGTCTGAGAAACAAAACCTTTAAACCAGTCTATTTCTTCTTTTCAGTCAGCTTGCAGGATTCCTGACTCAGCTGTACACATTAGAAAACTGAATATATAAATAAATCAGAAGTTATGTATTAGTACGTCATTGAAGAAACAAATCTGTAACAACACATTAACTGAAGAGACTATGTGGATAAATTAATGACAGCTGAAATATTAGTCACAGATCTAGAATTCAGTGGTATGCAGGTAAACTGGGAGGGAAGACTGGTACCTGGAGGAAAATATTCATTTTCTGTGTGGGGAAGAAAAGGAAAAGGAGGAGTGAGTAAAAAAGTGTGAGAAACAGCCCTTTAACCAAGTTATATAACCCTGAGGATATTAATGGTATGTATAGGCTCTCTAAAGGACATATTAAGCATGTTAGATGATCATCTTGCAGTAAAGATTTCCACATGCCATTAATTAATTTAATTTTGTCATAAATGTTGCAACATCATTTGCAGGAATTTTGAGAAAGGCAAAAATCATTTTATTGCTAGTATCATTATTTATGCAACACTTAGTAACTATATTAACACAGGTTGAGCCCATGCATACATGGGAGTTCTTCTGACCTTGAATCAAAACTCAGAGCTATTTCTCATTTAGGCAGCCCTAAGAAATACTGTTTGCTGAATTTTATAAGCTGTCAGTAAAGGCTGGTGCAACGGGTCTTTACTTTTCCCAATGTACAGAAAGAAGTCGTCTGCATTATGCTTTACGTGAACTTTCAGTCTCCTAACTTGCGAGACAGTCCCAGGTACATCATCATTGTTCTGTTAAAATATCATAATTTCACTGTGTTTGAAATCTGAGAACTAGCATTAGTAGGAAAAATAGTTTATGAGTAGATAAGCATGGAGAGATTGCACAGTGAGAATGTAATAGGAAAATATGGGTTTTTTTTTATAAGCATACTAAGGACATTAATGAATTATCAGGAACTAATTATTACAGAGAGCTTAGATTTAAAAACAAAACAAAACAAAAAACAACACATAAACAAGGGATTGAAAAACTGAATACAGGCCTTTGCATTCATCCTGGCTTTACCAAAAGTTCTGAAGACTTAAATTCTCCTAATATATACAGGTACTCAAACTGTCTTTCAGGTCAGAAAAACTGCAGACGTTTTAATAACATAAAACACATTTTTGCCAGCATTGCACTTCCAATTGTGCCACTGATTGTGCTTGCTCCCAATGTAGGCAGAATGTAGAAAATGCAACATTTCTTAAGTGCCTTGAAAAGATCCTGCAGTACATCAGGGAATAATGACTCTAAAGCGTGGATGTATTACCTAGTGAATCATTAGGTGCAGATTCTATATTTTGCTAGACAAGGTACAGCTATTAGTTCTTACACCATTAGCAAATAACACAAGTGATACTTAGGCCGAAGCTCATGAACAACAATTTGTGTTGTAGAAGAAATGAGCGAATATTCCAATCCAAGCTGCACTGGTAATGTAGAAAATGTTAGTCCGTGAAAAGTTCCCTGATAATTTCATTCTTCATTAGTGTAACAGTATGTGTATCATCACTGATAACTAAATGGCAAAAACTAGCATTGGATGGGAAATAAGTGCCATTTCCAAGCCCTTGGGGTTTTATTTCAGGTAGTAAATGCAGCACTGCAACCTCCAGGCAGCACCTAAAAAATATCTATTTGGTACATAGGTTGTACATAAGCAAATGGATTAAATGGAAAATGATTTTACAATTTTGAATATAAATTAGGTGGGAAAAAACAGCATCCATTTGCAGAACAGATAAAAAAATTTGGGCTTAGTTTAAGGTATCCCATTAAAGAACTGCTTACATTAGTCATGTTCTTAAATTAATGTCTTTCTCTAGGTGGTTTAAGCGTTTAATACAGAAGAGTTAATAAATTTTACATTTTCTTGCCCTTTTGTCTCCTTTAAATAATCAAGGACGTTGTCTCTGCTTACTTCTTTCCCAATAGAAAGTGACCTTAAAGTTTTACTGAAAGGAAAAATGTAAGGAAATGAGAGAATTCTAAGCTAGTATAATTCCAGTACAGACAGTCGTCCACAGAACACGAGTACATCTGTCTCTGTGTATGTACAGGCATTTGGGCCCATTCTGAGTAACAGATAATTTACCTCCTATCCCAAAAAAGGAACAAATCTGAAGGGCCCTCTGGTCGTGTGGCTAATATGTAGTACAGAGCTGTCAATACAACCAATACCTCAAAATAATTACGAGTTTAATTTTTGGCTTCATTTGCACATCACTGAAGATATCGTTACCTAAAGGAGTGTGTGGAGCTCAGAAAACTGATTGAGCTACTTGAGAACTTGGGAATATCCACATTGGCTCACAGTTTTCTTACTTCCTCAGGTCAGCCAGGAAAGCTGCTCTTTCTTTCTAGCTGAATACAATCCTACTCCTCCAAAATCAGTCTTCCTGCTCAAATACTGTCACCTCCCAAAACTAGAGACAGATGAAGGAACACCAAAATGTATTCAGATTTCCATGGATCAGATGATTCCTGCAATTCTACTATTCACTGCTCATACATGGCCCTTTATTTGCCTATGTCTAAGGGTATAAACCTCTACATTCTCAACAGCACTAACTACCTATAGTAACATATAAGTAACATAAGTGACTCTGTTGGTCAGCTCATTTATTTACCTTCTTCCAGTCATAACAGTCTTGCTCTCTGACTCCATAGTCTTAATATGTAAAGCCCACTAAAATTCATTTGGGGCTTAAAAGCAAAATAGAAGAGAACTTTGATGCTTGATTGAATTGTTTGCAGAGCATTTCAACTGCATCATCAAATGGAATTGTGGTCGGCTACATAAATTGTTCTGGTTTGCGGGCCTGTTCCAATATTGCAACAAAAACATTCTATGATATTTTAAAGTAGGAGCTTTTCACACAATATATAGGTGAAACAGGTTATAACAATTTTCTCCAATACAGCAAAGATATTGGCCTTGTATATTTCCCAGCTATTCAAAGGAGAATTATTCACAAAGAGCAGGATTTGGATAGCTCAACAAAATAAATATATTTCCTGGAATCAATTAAAATACCCTAGATACATCTCTGTTTTCTGTGATTCATTTCAAACAAAGACCTGATCCTTGATGAGCAAGAATTTAACAGTGCTCACATTTCAAAAAGAAGAACAATGTATTTCACTGACACTATAAGACTGCTTCTTTTTGTGCAGGGAAAACCAACATAAACAGGGAGTAAAAAAACCAAATCAGATTATTTTTATTAACATTTGTAATAGCTGAAGTGAAGTTAATAGGCTTGGGAAAAAAAACAAAGAAACAAAAAACTTGATCTTTCAAATAAAAAGATTACCTTTGCCTATTGCCTGATGATGAAAACTACGAAGAACTCTACAAGCTCCAAGTATTTATTATTTGCAAGCCAATACAGAGTTATTTCAGACTTGAAAAATAACTTAATTGTCTGAACTCTGCAGTATTTACAAACAATGTTACAGGAAACTTCACAGGGAGAAACAGGTTATTGCAATGGAAGAAAGCAGAATTCAAACTGTTTCTGCAGCGTTCATTATAAAATTAAAGATCACAGGTTGGGTTTTCTTTGGAGATACAAGGAGAAGAGTATAAAGTATTTAAGATACATTCAGTGAATCTGTATGAAACAGAGTACAAAGTACAGTAAAAAAATAGAGTTTAAAATCCTATCTTAAATTCAACACACAAGTTATAACCAGGGCCTCTCTGTATTGGCTCCTTTCATTCATTTTCTGTGTTTAGATCACAAATTCCTCAGGGTATGCAGCATATGCCTCTTTGGACACATGCTGCATACAGTAGAGCTACTGTCTCTCAAACTCCATCTGTTATTGTGATTTGTATTCCAAAACAGGGCTTGAAATGGTAATTACAAATAACATTGATCAGCATTCATATTTCTGCTAGAATTAGATACCATGAAAGTGGGGCATTAAACTCTGCCCTCGCACTTCTGCAGTACACACAGGAACCGGTGACATTTTTGTATCAGCAATCAGGATGTGCTGTCCTTCAGGGACATAAGTAGAGATGTATGTGCATGTCCAAAATCCATTTCATAACTGATTATGCCAAATCGAATCCAATCATGATCTTTCCTTCTGTTCTAAAAAAAGCAACCCTTCTCCCGCCCCCTCTTTTTACTGGGAAAAGGGCCAGGCCTGCTGGATGCAGAGTGGTCTGTGGGAACGTGCCATTTCAAATCCCAGCTGAAAGGGGCACAGCCAGGTTGGCACATCAGTGCGAGGACAGCCGAGGCTGGGGAGTGCAAGGACAGAGGCAGAGTATGTGCACCAAGCAGAAAGCTTTAGCTTGACACTGAAACAGCAGATGAAGCTGTGGCCTTGGATTAAGACTCCATTTCCATTTTTACACCTTTAATGTTGAGACAAACCTTCCAGCACGCATTGCCATTCATTTATTCAACCTCACCCACCTGCCATGTATTTATGGGCTACACAGCCACAGAAGGATTACAGAGGTCATCTAATGTGGTCTCCTAGAAAACTTTTCATTTAACTTTCAGGAGAAGTCAGAGGAAAGGGAAACATCCCTTTATTTCAAATTCTTAATGAAAGAGAGACCACACGCTGTGTGGTAGATTGTTCTAAGAACAAAATGATAAAAGGAGAGAGGAAAACGCTGCTTTGCTTCTGGTTTGAACTCACTTAGCTTCAACTTTCAAATACACACTTTTGAGGTACTGAAAATCGTTTATCAAAGCTGTATTTTCCAAAGAGATAATTATAGAGCTCATACTCATTAATATTATCCTCCTTAAGCCCAGCTGGGTTACTTCTTTGATCTATGACTTTAGTGCATATTTTCCACTCTTTTGGACACAATAAACTCAAAACTCAGGAAAGGCTATGTTCCAGTTATAAGATCTGTCATTGGACAGAAAACATTTTGAATCCATGCAGGCTTAGAATGATCTCACATTTTGCAGTCTTCCTTATGAATATGAGGTACTTTTACATTTTAGTAAAAGAAGACCCATATGATTGAGGAGTTACATACTAAAGTTATTAAAAGTAACATTAAAAAAATAAGAACTGCGCTTTACATGTTCTTTTAATGATCTTTGTGTCAATATTGCTGCTTGACCAATTTTTCCGTCATCTGTGGAAAAAATCATCCCCTAACGATAATTCAGTAAAAGTGATGAATAAGGTGCAGTCGATATCAAGAAAAAGCTCGCCCAAAAATTCAAAATATTAATCCCTTGAATAAGATAATTATTTTTTATGTTTACGCATAACTTATACTGTTGCATGATGGGTATTACTTTAAAAGTTGTCACATTTAAGTAATATTTTCAATTTAAGATTATGTTCAATGTTGCTCCCCCCTTGATTTCTTCAATTCACCTTTTCCTTCACTTTCTGTGTGCAAAACACTGATGTATTATTTAACAACTATTCAATAATTTAATCACGGCCAGTTTTGTTCCCTATTCACTTAATTTGGTAGGAAAGCACAAACCAAACTTTTCGCAACCCAGAGCAGGACGACCACGGGGCAAATGTAGCAGCATATTTTATAGGTCAAGGACATACTCAGTATTTCAGAACATTTATTCAAGATTCAGCAAAGCCCTCCCATGAGCAATACACAGAGTTCTTTCTTTGGCCAGAAAAAAAACCACATAACTGTATTTATTCTTGTTATTTTTATCTTCCACATAGCATCTTTCAGCACACAAGTAGGAAGTGAATATAGATTTTCGTTTGGTTGTCACTATTACTAAGCTGAACTACAGTTCAGAGAACACTCCAGCAACACATCTGTTTAACCACCTGCGGCTGGAATTAAGGATATGAGACTGTCTTATACGAGCACTGGATAAATTTCAGGTCTCAACTGCACCAAGATTTTTGAGCTTCTTTCTGCTATTTTCTCTCATTTTCAATATCCTTTATAGAAATTTATTTTGAGAACATTTCAAATATAAGTGAGTGGCTAACATTTGTAACCTTTGAACAAAGCATAATCTTTGCAATTCAGAAAGATGACCTTTAACTTGAAATATTTAAGGAAGAGAGAAATTGCTTTGTCTTAATGCAAAACTATTAGAAAAAAAAAATATATAAATACTACTATATTGCTCCAAAGTGGAAATCACAGAATAGGAAAATAGAGCCTCACATAAACTGCCTCAATTCCAGGAAAGGTCAAGTCAGAGACTAGACCAGAAAAGACCCTCACCTTTAGAACACAAAAAATAAAAGTAAATAATTCCTTAATATACAGCAATTCCCTATAAATTGCCTTACTCTGTATCCAATTCCATTCCTAGCATGATTGCTATCTGGGTTTTCAACTGTGTGTGCATTTTAATCAACAGCTATGAATATGCAAGAAGAAGGTATTTTGCTACATGATTATCTAGAGTAAAAATTATTAATCAGTTTTCCAGAAAGATGGTATCTCTTACTTCAACCACTACAGAGAAATTCTGTAGTCTGTGTCAGGAAATGAAGAAAATACTTGCTCAAATAGAAAAATAATTATTAAAGAGAGAAAAAAGAAGGAGAACAACTCTGTAGAAACACAACTTGCTATAAGCATGGTCAGGAATCACATTGCACCATTCCCTTTTCATTTCATTATTCCACCTAATTACAGCTCTTTTTCCCACACTAACTGACCTCCTCCATTGTCATATTGCAATCTTTCACTACTCAACTTACTTTTATAATAAAATATTAAAATAGGGAGACCAAATTAGAAAACAGGCTCCATTTTTCCTCTGTAACCGGAAAAAAATAGAAAGAAAAAAGGAGAAGTGGGAAATAAAGAACTACAAAGTATTCAGATTTTTTTTAAACTTAAAATATCTTTAAGGTCCAACATATTTTAAGGATTACTGGACAGAATCTAAATATTCTGAAGAAGGCCTATGTGTAGCCATAATGATCAAGACGAAACTGAAACCACTGGTAGGAATAATGTATGACAATTTAGGCTACACAGATTAATTACCTTTCAGCATTTAATCGCTTCTCTTTTTTTTTTTTTTAATTTAAAATTTAGAATTTCCATGTCTCTCTTACTGCCTTAGAAAACAGCAATTCCTTCTAATTCCAGAAGAAATCTAGAATTAATCTGTCTCTAAATTAATTTTCTGTTTACAAGAAGAAGATTAGGCAGACAATACATATTTATTTCATACATGAGAGGTAGATTTACCTTGTCACCTTCAGAGAAAATCATTCCATCAATGGCCCTTTTCCAAGTAATCTCTGGGACAGGTTCTCCTTCTGCTTCACAGATGAGGGTTGCTTTCCCATTCTCAAATGTGGTTTCATTTTTAAGTTGTATTATTTGAGGCTGCACTGTTAAAAATACAAATTGCATTACTGATCCTGCACAAAGAATGTCATATCAAACTCTATTTTTAAAGCCACCTTTTTCTTTAGTTAAAACACTGGGGGTTTTTTTTGTTTTTTGTTTTTTTTTTTTTAGGATTGACTAGAGGTTTAACGTCACTATCTATAAAAACACAAACTTTCTACAAACTTTTCTGACCTCAAGTTACACAGCAACCATTTATGTATGCTCCATGAGCTGGATATCCTGCTCCCTTGCTGGGGTAGAGTGGGATGGCTTCTGCCTTATCTGGCTTGGGAGCTATGTTTATGTGCTTTTTCCCTTAGGAACAAACTGCCCAGGAGGCTGTGGAGTCTCCCCTCCTGAAGATAACCCAAACCCAACAAGACTTGTCTCGAGATGTCTACTTTGTCTAACTCTGGACTAGGTGGTCCCCAGAGGTGTTTCCTATCTCAGGCATTCTTTGATTCTATAATAACACTTGTTTGTCTGCAAATGCCTATTATTCAGAAAAAAAAAATAGGAATTATTGCCATTCTTTGATTTTTGATCTTTAGAAAAGTTTCACTGGCCTACATAAATTACAGAATTTAACAAAATTCCCCCGTAACAAACACATTTCACTGGTATTAACACTATGGAGAACTGAAGAGTCTTCTGATATAACGGTGTTCATCCTTACTTACCAAGTAAAGATACATTTTTGGTGGTAAGATACATTTTAAAAAATCCAGATATTGTTTGCATTCTTCAAATCATTACCCTTTATAGCCTCAATTACATAGCAGCTACATCTTTCAATCTATACTGTATCTTATCAGGTTATTTATACACACAATACAATTTCTGGTTACATGTGAATACTTTTACACCGAGGATATATCTGGACAAATCACACAAGACCTCTGCATTAGTACTGTGCATAGAATATTACTCTCTTCCATGACATTCAAGTATCTTCATTAAAAATGTCTTGGTCCTGTATATTACCTAATACATAATGATTAATAAGTTTCTCTAAACCTATTCCGTTTATACATTGAAGAAGACACTCATCCTCCTGGAAAACCCAACATGTAATCCTGTAATAAGAATATGATTCAATATGTTTACACCCAAAAGCAGTGAATAAAATTTACATGAGTGAATCAAAATTGGGCAGCTCTCAAGACTGACTTCATCAACTTTAAGTACATTTGTTGAAAATAATGTATTCTCCAAGCAGTTCCTCTGAGCTTTGCTTTTAGGGAAGCACTACTATAGCGTACTCCTTATGAAACAGAAAATAAAGGGATGTAATCTGTTTTCTGATGGGGTTACTAAAGTGTGTGCTAAGCAGAACAGCAATATCAGCTTATGTTCATGGATCAAAATAGGAAAGACAATCATCCAGGTTGGAATGGGCACCAGGAGGGCTTCTAAACCGACCCCTTCATCAACATAGCATCAACAGACCCAGGTCAGCTCAGACTGCTCAGGGATTTGTCCAGCATTATCTTGAAAAATGTCAAGAACAGAGACTCGACAACCTCTCAGCAGCCTGCTGCAGTACCTGGCTGTCCTGGTGAGGGGTGATTTCCTTATGTCCAGTGTCCTGCTTCATTTTATGACTCCTCATTTACAACCATTGTCTCACAGACGCTACATTCAGCATCACCAAGAAGAATAATAAAAATATGTTCAAACTTGCTATCTGTAGGTATATCACCTACCTTTTATCCATTCCCTCCACACAATCCTTGGTCTCACTTCTCATTCCTTTTCTCCATACTCCTTCTGTTGCTTCTCTACTATCTGCTCATCCTTGACTATTATGAATAAAATATTGCGTGTTCACCGCATAGAGATGAGAAACAGGTGGCATTTTACCTAAGAAAGCACTGAACTAATATCCTGCTTCATTAATGTGTAATCTATGGTGAGTGAGATCATGTGAAGAAAGAAAACACCCTGAGTGATCAGGATTTCTTGAAATGTCAACTGCATTCAGAGTTATTTGATACAGTAGAAGGTAGCAAGCAAATCATTACATCAGGATATCAATTTGGCCAAGAAAATACAAAGCACCTCTCTGGTACAAAGAGGGATGTCAGTGGAAAGACCTAAAAGACGCACCAGAATTAGAGATTAAAGATAATTATGCTAAACTTCAAAATCACTTCAATTATTACTCTCACTTTCAGGATCATTCCAATGCTTATGAAATATTTCACCTTGGCACTCAAGCACTCTGTTTCTAGAGCCATATCACCTGGCTACAAAATAATCCGTTTTATCCTTTCATTCATTTAATATATCATCCCTGGAAAAAAGGAAAGAGCTACAGAAGACAAAAAGTTTTTTGGATTTTTTTTTTAGAGGAATCATATATAGTATTTCATGCCAAAAATTCTCAAAATTTATAATTATTTCCATCAAAATGAGTTCCCCATCTGGACAACATGACAAACAATGTAATTTGCTCAAGGTGATGCATATTCCAAAACACAAAAAAAATTCTTAACCTTAGACTTATTCTGAATTCCTTTAAGACCTTCTTCAAATGGATCACTACAAGACAAAAAGTTTTAGCTTGACATTTTAGACAAGAGTACCTGACATTTAAAGGAATAAGCACTGATTAATCATCAAATAGATCTAGCTGACAGTTATTACTTGGAAGAAGAGAGCTCATATGGAGGATATTATTTAATTAATTCATTTCTGTAGGTCACAAGTCATAACTTACTATTGACTAGAACTTTTTACACTGTTTGAATACTTTTCAATGACATTTTGGACAATGGAAAATATTAAAATACATTTGTGTACATGTAAATAAAACTATTTGAAAATGCCAAGACTAGTATTGACAGAAATACTGAAACAGTCATTGCCCCCACCCTCCCACCTCCAATTCTTTAACTGCTCTTTCTCAATTGATAAGGTCATTCTCAAACTAAACTGGTATTTGTTTTTGTATTCTAGAATATATGAAGCAAAAATACAGAGCCTTGGAATGCAAATTCAGAAAGCTCTGAAGGTTTTTTCTGCTTTCTTCAGTCAAAAATATTGAAATACAGATGTTGTGATGCAGTTGAAACATTTGTAAGCTTAATGACCTGGCTCAAATGAAAGAATGCTTGAATATAGAAAGGAGCTAAACTCCATTGAAATTATTTAAGGTAAGGAATTATTATTACTAGACATGCATTGTTAAATATAAACAGAGTGATGATGCCAAATAAAGAAACAACATTTACAGGTTGGAAAGTTTGTTTTCTGAGTCAAGAAGGTTGGTTTTAAGTTTTCTAACACTTCCCCAGTAAACAGTTTCTCTCAGACTCCCTCCTTGGACTATTCTGGATTTGTCTCATTGCTGTGTACATACAGCCTCCCCATAAAGCTTCTGATGAACATGGATAGCCATCTGAGACTTCTGCTTACAACCAGTTTCTTGGAAATGGTCACAATTTATCAGATTCACAGCATCCTACCCATAACTTTAACAAAGAGTTTCATCAGACCTGGGAAGCAACACATATATAAAGCTTGAGGTAGTACTGCTTACGTCTCATGGAAAGAATTATTTTAAACAGCTTGATATTGATACAAACTTGGTTGTACTGGTGAGAGGCCTGGTGTATGACTGTATGGCTGCCTGATTAATCTCTTAATTCCAGGAGGACTCACACCTTCCTGCTGGCCTCCTGCACAGACACATTTGAACTGGGTGACAAAACTGCAACCCCGTCCTCCTGGAGACTCCTGCTGCAATTTGAACTTAGCAAACAAGTTAGAGCCCAACATGGAAATATCTAAGTTAGCAATTTCAGAGATTTGATTCCTTATATGATAAGGATTCACACACATACCAGTATGGAATGCTGACCTGAGTTAGCAGACCATGAACTGAGTCTCTCTGTTTCGATGGTATTATTGAAACATGTTGAAATGCTATTACTACTTCACACTCAGAGGGGTTTAAGACAAGTGACATCACTGCCTTTACAGATTGGACATTTTTTATTTTAAAAAGTAGAACTCCAAAAAAGGGAGGAAGGGATAAGGAGGAAAAAGGAATGCGAAAGACATGTGAACTTTTAAGATTACATCTGTAAGAGCTGAGTTGTACTTTGTGAAGCTGCATTGTTGAACTTTATAATATCTGGGAGGAGCAGGCACAGATAGCTCCAAACACGGATCCATGGGATTCTCCTTCTAGAGGTACCAGTGAATGTAAATGAAAAGCTTCCATATATGGACAGAATAGCACCTTATGTTTTGTTATGACAAACAAAACAAACAGCATATTGAAACACACATAAATCTGCTCACTAAGCCCAAAATAAAATTATTAAGCTATGCTCCAGGCACTATAAAAAGGAATGCAGCATTAAGACTGAAACTAAGGGAAAAATTTAGACAACTCCTCACCCCCATCTCAGAGGCACAGTTCAGTCTTTTTGGTTCCAAGGTGAATGAATTTTGAAGGACTAAATTAACCTAAATGCTTTGAATTTTAGCATTTGGAATAAACTCAAGAGGGATAAGGTAGGAGAGGTCCATTATATTTCCTCCTACGTGGCAGATGACAAAAAAATACTAATAACAGCACATAGTTTCTCAATAATCAATAAAAATTACATTGAACACAGCTGAAAAAACTTTTCCACTATACAACATCCAGATTATAATTTAAAAAGCACCTAGAAAATAAAAATAGTATGTGTTCAAACTATGCATTAGGTACAAAGTGTCTTTTGTAGTGCTTTTTGAGGTATTCCCTCATTTGGTTTTTGCGAAGTCATTTGTCAGAACCCACCAAAACACCAATGAAATACTTTTACAATAAAATATCACTCAGAGTGCCCTCTCACTGATTATGTAGGTAGAAGACCTATATCATAGAAAATTTCAAATTAACTTATGCCAGAACTCCCTCTAACTTTTTTATAAATTCTGATTATTTTTTCCTTCTAGTAAAATAAACTATTAAACATATAGATGTAGTTTTCTGTGGCCTAAGTACAGAAAAGAGAATATTTGTTGAAAACCTCAACTCTAAGTATCATCAAATTGTATAACCACACATTTGAATGATAAAGATGTAAAACTAAGCAACTACAGCAAACAAAATGAAAATCCTAGGAATATAAACAATTTTCATATTAAGCACAAATATGTCTTTAATTGAATCTAATTTTCTTTCATTTAGTCTGATTACACTTTTTTATTCTAACATAAATTAAGACTGCTGCCATCACCTTGGAGAAGGGATGATGAAGAAACTAATGTTTACTTTGGAGAAAGTAAGATGATGTAGGAAGCTTCAATGTATTGAATTTATTGACTATTCTTAAATCAACTCGTTATTATGTCATTTTTGGAAATTTTTTTTGGGTTGTCCATAGATGTAAAAATGTGGTATTTCATAATTGAAAATGATAATCTAGATGTATCTAAACACAAATATTTATAAATATGGCTAGATACTACTGCAAAAAAAAAAAGAAAAAAAAAGAAAAATTTAAGTGAAACAGTATGAGTGAAAGTCATAACTATCAAATAGAGATAAATACAAATAATATTTTTAAAGAATTCAAGGATGAACACCTATTCAAGCTGTTCAGCGGTAAACATTAAAGCATTTGAATTATAAACCTTAGCCCAAGTTCTAAGCATTAATTTAGATGAGATAATTTAGGTAGTATTTGCTAATGATATAGAAAAAAGCTATGTCAGATAAGAGGATGACAGAGAGAGATAACCAAATCATCTCAAGGAAGACTGAGAGGAACAGGGGGTTTTTTAGCTCTTTTTAGAACAAAGCACTGCTACAGATGAACTGGGGAAGGCAGGGTATGCGCCTGTATATTTCCATACATATATCAGAGCTGCAGAAAAACTGCCAGAGTAAGCATTTAATATCAGAATAAAAAAGGGTTTTTAGCAATGATAAGGAAAAAATAACCCCAAGGGCAAACTAAAGAATTTAGGTCGTGCATGGAAACTGAATATATAACTATGACATGGCACTGAGACGAATATGTCTATCAAAAGCCCTGCATTCTAGAAAGTTTAAGTGCTGAATTCTATAATGTTACTCTTATTTTTATTGCATTATGGTTATATTACTGTTATTGTGAGTTTCAACACTGCCAGAGCCGTGTTGTAGAGACAGTAGTTGTTGTCCTAAGAAGTTTGCATTGTAAATTAAAATTAAAGACAGCAGACATGTGAGACAAATAAGCTAATGAAGTGGGAGAGAAAAATGCAATTTAATAGGTCAATTTAACATAAACTAGTTGTTTGTGTACTATTTAGTTAAAATAACCAGCCATCTGCCTTGCCCTTTTCAAACTGCTGCTTTTTTAACACATTTAATGGAAAAAAGGTAAGTAGTTCTTGGCTGTATATTTGACTAGGGGTTTAATCTGTGTGAAAGAGACAAAAGTAAAGTTTATTGTAGGATAAATTAAAATCTTGCTACACTACAAATTAGCTATAACCCCTCAGGACAGAGATGTGGGAGACACTCTGGAGAGTTCTGTAGAAATTTAAACATAAGAAATTATTTTCCATGCGAGAAAGAAATTCAGAAATTTAGGATGTCATAGAAACATTAAGGATGCGTAGATTCATAATGGATTTAACCAACTCACTGTATCCATTAAAACACTAGAATTTAGTTTCCCACGGAGTCCCCAGAAAAGCGGTTGCTAGAAGATGAAAACGTACATACAGGAAATCCTCACTCTTAGTCTGGTGTCTCCTTTTCCCTATCTCTTTCATTAAAAAGTTTCCTTCCTCTAGGCGAAAACCAAGCCCATTTCAGTCACACTTAAAATTACTTGAATAGCACACAGTTTTTTCTGACTGAAGCTTCCCTAAATTCAGATAAAAAATAGAAATTAATTTCTATTCCTTCATATTTTTTTTTAAAGTTTGGAATACAACTGAATGAAATATATCAGTTTTCCAAACCAACTTCTTGGAGCTGGGCTAAAATTTAAGACTTTATTTCATCTGCTTTCTTTTGAAAAGAAATTGGGAATAACTGTCAAGTAGCTCAGAACAGCAGCACAATGGTTAGGCAATCCACCTGGAGTACAGAGCTGGAGAAAACACAGCCGGCATAAGAGTTTCTCAAAGAGGAGACAGCGAGGTGCACATGGACACAGCCATGTTCACCTGACACTTTGGCTTCAGCCTCAGGCTCCCAGACCCCAAAAGCCAGCATTATACAATCCAGCATCTACCCTCTTCAATGTAAATTATCAGATTGCTCTCTCCTGTTAGAACTCTTTCACTTTTATAAATTATTATTAGCTTTAGCTTGGAATTGATGTTACTTGCTAAATATTTCAATTTAATTTTTTTTTTTTTGACTAGGAAGTTAATTTTGTCTTTCCTAAGTATGGCATTTAACTGTTCAAACAGAAATTATCTTTCTCTATAATACAAGCTATATTTAATGTAAAAAACCCAAACACGTTTATTTTTGTAAGTTTTTCGTAAGTTACAGCCTTTTTTCTTGCACGGTGATTCTGAGAGATCTTTTCTACATTTTCACAAATTCCCACTCACTAGTTTATATCTCAACAAACTTCAAATAAATTATCAATTCTAGGTAAAGGAGGGAATCATTACCATGGTTGGGGTGGTGGAGCATAGAAAGAGAAATAAAAATTTTGAAGTTATTACTTTTATCCTTTGAAGGTCAGGGTACACAATATTTTTGTGACTACATCCACAATTGTGCATTTAAAAAATAGAAGTCAAGAAAGAAAGATTAAAAAAACCCATAAAGATCTCTGCATGGCATTACTTTATTAAAAACCCTCGCTTCTTACAAGTCAAAATAACCTGTTTTTCTCTCTTTCAGAATTTGCCCCTTTCTCCTCTTGGTTTTCTTTCAAGCTGTCAACTTCCAAATGAAAACCAGAGTGAATTAACTATTTAACACTCCATTGTACTGCATGTGAATAGCAGAAAAACAAATGCTGAAGATAACCTTTTCAAAATGAAATTCGGTTGTAAAGGTTTAAGTAGCCAACAGGGAGGAAAAAAGTTGTAAAATCATACAGAAAGCATTTTGCTGCATCAGTAGGCACCTTGCAGAAATACTATTCCACTGAAAATTGTGAATTAATACCTCTTTCCTTATGTTTACATTTTAAAAGGAAAGATGGACCATATCATGCAGTACTTACCAAAAACTTGAAGGAATGTCTGTTTTTTGTCATTTCCTGCTTTGTTTTTAGAATTACAGATATAAGGACCCGCATCGATATTTTTTATATCTTTTATTGTTAGTTGTGTATTGCTTCCTCTCAGGACATATTTTTCATTTTCTTCAATTAGTTTACCATTCCTAAAAAAAATAAAAAATAAAAAAGAAATACAAATCAACCATTATATTCCAGTAACACTGTGCGTCAAAACGCTGAAAATAATATTTGAGGGAAGAGACCGTTATTACACACACCTCAAAAATCACAGTTTAATTGTCAGGTTAAAATATGTATATATATATATATATATATATGCATTAAAAATACTAAAATACTTTTAAATGTTCAATATTGAACTAACGCTAGAAAAATTGTTGTGAATAGCATTCTAGCATATTGCTTACACTCAAGGAAGGGCATAAGGAAACTGGTAATATATTGTATGTGTTTAATATAACTATTAAAAGCATATTTTTCAAGTGTAACTGCAGCAGTTCACAGTAGTAACAATGTAGCAACTTAAAATTAAATTACATTCACGTAGAGCCTATTGGCACATCAAGAACCCATCCAAATTATTCCCTCTCAGTTGTTGCTGGCTAGCCACAACTTACCAAGCAGGCATGTCTCCAGATGTCAGAACAAGTTGTGAGCAGATGGTACAGAAATAATAAAATCTGCAGGCAATTCTGAGGGCTGACTGAGGCTTGACCAGTCCATTTGAGCACCTTGGCCTACATACAGCTGCTTTTTCAAGAGGGCATTACTATTCTATTCTATTCTATGTGCCTAGTTTAGGGCATTTAATTTTTTTCAAGATTTGAACAACAATGATTTCCATTTTATTCTCATACAATGATAACTACATACATTCCATATTGTCCTTAATCATATGATTTTCCTAAATCATATTTTCTCTAAAAGTGAGGATACTGCTTATTTCTTGGGAGAATTATAACTGTTAGTAGGAGTTCCCTGATATCTATACAGTTTGCACTTTTGTAACACTTTTTTGTATATAACTCTAATTCACTTAGTTACCAACTTCAATATATTATTATGACACTTGTTTGTTTCCTTTCCAAAGAACAATCACAGAAATTTTTTTACAGAACATGAGGGGCCTAATTTTCCATATTAGATAGTCTCACAGAAAACCAAACCAACCAATACCAGAACAAACAGAAAAAGCCACCCAAACCCACTACTCAACAACAAACAGAGAAACAAGCAACAAAAAAAATTCCAAAAAACCAAAACCCCCTATTAACTTCTTTTAGGAGACAAAAGTCTATATTCAGAGTTAGAAGTAATTTCCAGGTACCTTTTTTTGCACTCATTGATATCTACAGCAGTTTCTCAGCAGAAATGAGATTTTGAGCATTTCCCCAGACCCTCTAGTGAACAGAGAGATTCATATTGATGCTGATACTGGATAACAGGAAAACATGAATAATATCCTTAAAGTGGATTTTTTCTTTTGTGAGATAATTCCAAGTCCTGTCAGCAAAAACCAGGAAATTGATCCGTCTAAACTTTAGAAGTGTAAATTATCTCCACAGTCATAAACTGTTCTCAGTAGGATTATTCACACGAGTAAAGATTTCCAGTTCATGACCTGTACTTACATTAGGATCTTTACCTTTCAGTCCTGGCTAATTTAATTCCATTAGTGTATTGCCTCCCTGAAGGTTATGCTTTACATTGATAATATCAGCTTCAATAGAGATACCAGTTCAATGGATAATTAATTCGATTCTCTTAGCCCCCAAGATATCAACAAAATATATACATATAAGAAATAGAGCAGTAAGTAAACTTTGATGACCTTTCTTCTTGACAAGGTATTTCAAACTGACAATTTTTTTATAAGTGCACTAAAGGATTTTTTGAGAAAAACTGACACATTATTTCAGATGCATCCATTTTAAATTGGTAAAATCTAAATATCATCAGCACTTAGAAGTAAAAATGGTCAACGTAAATAGCTCAAGCTTCACCACATTAGCTACTGTCTTAAAGAGCTAAAAGCTGGAGACTATTCTTTTGTCCAGCATCTTGCTTACAGTCAACACACAGAGATATGAGTCCCTTCAACAGTAGAGTCATCTGATTTAAAACATACAGATATTTTTCATGGCCTATCTGATCTGTTAAAATCAGCTCACTGGAAACCAAAAAGGAAACAAGGGCAGTAAAAATGGAGATAATTTACTTTTTAGTTGACTAAAAGAGCAGCAGACTGTAGGACTACCTTTGGATAGATCCAGATTCTGTAGGCTTTGATAAAGAAACTTCATTAGATCGAATGAGCAATCCACTGGTGTGAGAGCCCATTTTAAAAGGCAACAAAGACAGAAGAACATGGAAATGTGTGTAACACAAGTCCTCAGTCTTGATGAACCACCTTTAACAGGCATGGATATATTTTTTACATCCTGAAGTAAAAATCCTGCAGCAGAATGGAGTAAAAAAAATAGTTTCCACCCTTTCTATCAGTACTTTTCCACAGTTCTCCAGGATACTGAACGTACTTTAGAATGTTTCGCAGTGAGACATCAGGAAATGCTATGATTATTTTCTTTTAGAATATCTAACACCATCTCTCTGAGGCCATTAGCTATACATAGCTATTCAGAGAATTCAGAAAACAGGCTTCCATTAAGTCACTTTATTACACCTGCCCATTTTACAAATGGTTAACCTGAGACAAATTGAATAAAAAGACTGAACTCACATAGGTAAAAGGTGAGGCTGAGTTTAAAATTGAACACAAGTCCCTTAACTTGGGAGTATTCCAGCATTCCCTTAATTGGCTGTGACCAATAATCATAATCCTTCCAAAATCACTATTAAAACTTTATTAAATTCAAGACATAATGCCACTTGTTTATTAAAAAAGAAACACAGTAAAACTGAGGTTAGTACCAGCTTGTTTTCAACATCAAAAAGCACACTAAACAGGACAAAATATGGAATAAGTTGCCACTAATTCTGATAAATGTATTCAATTGGCTTCTCAGTAAATGGCAAGCATATTAATATTAGAAAAAATAGTTTAGATAAACTTCCTTAACACTCACTGACAATGCTTTCTAGATTTTCTCAAAATCAAGAAAAATTATGTTGATCTAGTTTTCCTATGCTCATTCTAATTTCTAAAAAAAAAACCCTGTCTGAACTATTATAGAAAACTAAGGTCTTTACCTTGATATACTTTTTAGATAAAACCAAGGACATGAGAAGAGTTCAGCTAATTATGAATCCTTTTAATTGACTAAATGAGTGAAAATGGACCTGAAAAATTCAGGACAGATTTCAGAAATTTGATGTAGAAATTTAGGACTGGAATACCATTTAGAATTTTTTGCTTCCTCTGAAAAGAGTAGGAGATTTCTCCCCTCATTTTTTTCCCCTGCTTGCATATCAGTAATAATATCCTGTCCGAAGGCTAAATTTTCTTTTTGATGTGTCATTTTATAAGATCTCAGTGTCAGCAAATAAAAAAGCAAGAATATTTTCTACTGACAAGAATTTATACCCTAATCAGATGAAATTAAAAGAGAACCAAAGGGGGAAAAAACAATCACAAGGGAAGGGAGGCACACTAGCCAATATTCCTCACTATGATACAGATCCTAAAAGAGGAAAAGAACAGAAGTTTGAACTTATACGATTCAATATCCACAAGACTGAAAAGCTTCTGGAAAATCTTTACAAAAAAAATTTAATGAATAGTTTAAAAATTTAGCTCCTCAAGGGCTGTCAAACCAAAGGGAAATCCTTCAGTGGGCTCTGGTCAGTGGACACAGAGATAAGTGTTTCTCCAAGACACTTGGCCTGTGTGCATACTATGGTATTTGAAAAAATATCCCACAACTGTTGAGATATCCACAAAGGGTGGAAATTTATGTAATCTTCCTCAATATATGCCATAATGCATGTTGTCATACACCAAAGCCATTTAGGATAGCAGATTTCAGGCAACTCTTACAAATTTTGGTCAGATAGGAGAGACATTTAAAAAATTACTTCAAAGACATCAAATAAAAATAATACAAGTTGAATTTAATATGAGTTCGTTGATTTGGGCAATTCATATTTGTGGTTTCTTTTTCCTCCTCTTAACTAAATTTTGATTTCTAAACCACATTTGGAGTTAACTTCTCATTCTATTTATTTACATCTCCTGGGATTCAAATTGCATGAGAGAAAAATTCAACTTCACAATTGACCTATGGTATCTTAAGATTAAGGTATCAGTCAAGGGAAGAGAAACTTAATCTAACATTGTTCAAGGGTTCCAAAGAAGGTGAAGAGTAGATAGAAATCACTTTTATGCCCATTCTAAAAATGGGATGACCTTTTAATCCATTTGAAATATTATAAGTATATGCAAATTATTCAGGTCTAAAATAGAAATGTGCACTGGTATGAGGTATTGGGATACTTTATATCCCAGGATTGATGCATATCTTTGCTGAAATTGAAAGAACACAGAGTAAATAGATATTTAAATTTTTACAAATGTTATATGGTAAGTGTTCCCACATGACATAGCTATACTCTGCTCATGTCATTTCATATAATGAAAAAATACACATGAGATTTAAAAGCAATTTCATTTTCAAAGTATTTTATACTTATAAAATTACATTAAGTTATACTGAAACTTATTTAAAGAAAACTTCCTGGGTCCTACAAGTGACTAAATTTGTACCTCTGTCTGAATCTCACTGAATTAGAGAGTTAAGGTTAGAATCTATTTTTGCAAATGTGGAAAGTGTTGCCTTTCTTTGTATTGCTAAGCTATAGCGGATACTTAATTTTTGCATATTCATTTATGTGAAGAAGTTGTTCTTGTACTGTTTTTGAGAAGAAAAGTTGTTAGGTTGTTCTTGTTTTTGAGATATGGACTTATTTCTTCTCCACTCACACATGAAAAAATCATGACAATATGGTATCTTTGTTACTTTCTACATTTACCTCACTCGCCAGCAACCTGACTGCAATTGAACTTGTGAGAGCCCATTCACACATTAATGCTTAATCCAGCTTTAGCAGTTAGAGTAGAAATAGACAGAAAATTCTCTTAAAATTCAGTAGAGAAATTAAGGTTGCACAGCTTAATGGACTGTGATAGAAAATGAGGACACATTAAAACAATGTGCTCTGATATGCAGACCTCAGCTGAACTCACCTGTACCAACTGATCTCAGGTGGAGGTGATCCAGTGGCTCTGCAGAACAAAGTTACTGCCTCTCCTCGATCTGCAGTGGCATTGAAGGATTTCTGTAGCAGAATGATTGCAGGGGGAACTGAAAAATAAAACAATATGTACAATGAATGAAAAATAAAATATTTTAGGTGTTCCTGGAGAAATTTAAATGCAGCATCTTTTGCTAATTTGGGAACTTAGGGTTACAGTTAGGGATCAGGTTAAAATTTGAATCATTGTTAGTAGTATCTCTTTACTTTTCTTAAATATAGGACTTAATATTATCAGGACATTTACAACTTTAATAGAATAAATTTTTGTAAGTCTTTTTCAACAGTCCTTCAATTTTCTTACAGAACATTCTAAGATGACTAAAGTTACACCTAACATGGATAAGACAATACACACATAAGACAAAACTGTGTACTGATGTTAGACAGTTTTTAAAAGAGGATCAGTATGCAGGAGCCTTGATTATGTATATTTAATTTCTTTAACTGAGCTCTAGCATACTTCCTGGACAGGAATATCACCAGCTTCCAAAGGGCAAATGTGATAAAACCCAATGGATGCAATCCACTTGTATTTCCAAGAATTTAATTTTGTTCTAACAGTGACAAATGTTTCCTGTTCTTGATGTTATTATTCTAAAAATAATAACATTTATAACATAAATAACAATAAAACAGTAACATTTTAGAATTGTTATAAAATCATAAACAGTTCCCAAAGAATCTCTACTCAACAGGAAAAAATAGCAATAATATTTGAGACAGAACAACACACAGGCTGATATTTAACGCATCTGTTTACATATCTGCTTCTTTTAATTAACAAGCAAATATGAAGTGTTCAAGGCCAGATTGGATGGAGATCTGAGCAAATGGGTCTAGCAGGTGTCCCTGCCCACGGCAGGGGTTTGAAACTAGATGGTCTTTAAGGTTCCTCTATGAAATATACAAATAAAAGCAATCCAAGCAGATTGGATGGAAGATGATAGGTGGAGAAGAAGGAATGCCACAGAAAGTGAGAGAAAAGGGAAAAGACTAGAGCTCCACAAAATAGAGGTCAGCTAGCAAGAGCATCCTGTGAGATGACAGAGTGACTCAGTTATCCTTTTTAACTTTACTTTTCACTAGTGAAAGATGAAACAGGCAACCCCAATGAACTTACTTGTAGTGTTCCATTGCACTCCACCAGATTTTTTTCACCCACTCTTGAAAACCAACTGTTGTGGCTTTCTACCAAATATTTCAGAAGCCTTATTACTTCTGGATCTTAAATATATCAAATTAATATAAAATCATGTACCAGAATTATCAATGATCAGTAATTCTGTGCTGTTACGTACTTTTCACACTTTTTAATGGGGTATTTTATAGGTTTTCACAGATCACTTATTTCCTAGTTGAAATTGCATGGACCATTACTCAGCATACAAAACCTTTCTGCTGTGCAACAGGAATTTATCCGTCTCCAATAAAAAAACCAACCAACCAAACAAACAAAAAAACCCAACACTACTTAGAAAGATTTTAATGAATTTTAGCTATTTTGCAGTGCATCCTAAAGCCTAGACCTTGAAATAAAAGTGGGAACATGAGGAGATAATTCTTTGCTAGAAGTAGCAGGTTCTTCACTGTTCACCACTTACAACTACAGGACTATGACCTGGTTCAGTGCATCACTTAAGTTCTTCAATCTTCCAAGAGGTACTGCAAAGACAATGAAATGAAATATTTTTTTCTCTTTTCAAAATTAAAATTTTATTTTGCTCATCATTTTTCAAGGAAAAAGATCTGTTTTTCTTTTCATGCTTGTGTGTATATAGGCTGGATCTAAAGTGTACAGGAAGAAAAGAAAAATGAAGACATGCTGGTAAATCTTTTGCAATTCGCACTTAAAGCAGAGTGGCAAAATTCAGTCCCACAGAACTGTGTAAATAGTTCCGTTTCATTGCTTTCACTAAGATTAGGATGACTTATTTAATTTATGGAACTTCTCAGAGAGTAAAAAATAAATCTAAGTAGTACGTTAGGGAAAAATAATTAAAAGAAAACAACAAAACAAAAAAAAAAAGAGTAGGGAAAAATAAAGAGAGAAAACAGAACAAGTAAAAGAAATTTTGTTTACAGGAGGACTTGAACTTTCATTGTCTTCTATATAAACCATTTGTAACCACAGAAAATCCTGACATTCAGACCTCACTGTAAATATGACTAGAAAAGAAATGCTACAAAAATTTTAGTGCTGCAAGTAGAAAAGAAACTTAAACATAGGATTTCTAAGAGATAATCCAGCTGTCCATTTCTCACCCATTATAACCCTCCAAAGATTTCAATACTTTAGAAATTACTCTGATATCAAACTGTGTTCCAAGATTTACTTTTAATTATTTTTGAGTAAATTTGCAAACTGTTCATATGCAAATTTTAATTTAAAAAAAACAACTACTATATTAATGTGCTGTGTCAGCTTTCATAAAGTAACCTCTAAGTTCTTTTTGTTACAGTTTATCCTGCTTTGGACTCCTTACATCTATCCTGGTTTATTTGAAATCATGACAACTTTTTCATTGGACTTAATGCTCCTTGGGTCCCTTCCAATTCACTTCATTCTGTGATTCTTATTATAGAAATATAGTTAGTATAGATCTGGCACATTCTTGTAGATTCTACAGTGACTATTACAAGATGAGTAAATAAACAGTAACGTTCTCAATTTGAATAATTTTTACATACAAATACTTTCATGATAATGTTTTCTTTTTATCACAAGCTTAGATTATCCTCTAAAGTAAGTTTTATTTCTTATTTCTCTTTTGGAAAAAGAGATGCAGGAGAAATAGAGCCATGTAGCTTTTGGTGGCCTTTCTCTCTCTCTCTCTTTTTTTTCTTTTTCATTTTTTTTTTTTAATGCAGCTCATTTACAGGCTTTCTTTCCTTTTCACCAAAAACCCTACAATTTTTCTTTCTTTCCGAATTTTAATATTACTCTAAAAGCTATTTTGGATCAAGTTTTATCTATTCAACTTTATGTAGGCAAACCTATCTATTACTACAAATGAAGCAGGAAATAGTTCTTAATTCATGTCACTCTACATGACCGACCATGTCATAGTCACTTATTTGGCAGCTCCATCTCCTCCCAAGACTGAAGTTTAGAGATGAGTGTTAACATTGTCGCTTAGAGTCATAACAAATATAGGAAGGACCAAATTAGCTTTTATAATTCAGCAATAAATTATGCGAAGTTGGACCATGGTTTGCAACCCAATATTTTAGGTTAAGTACAGACACTCTCTCAGCTCAACTGCATATAAATACCGGATAGAAGTGAAAGGTAATCAGAAGGTGGATTCATATCCCTGTACATAAATAGCAGCAGAAGGACATCTTTGGTATTTTAAATGCTACCAGATGTGTTGCTGGAATGGTACATAACTAGCAATTGTGGAAATGCAGCACCAGAATGCACCACCTACAACAATCTAGAGAATTCTGCCTCAGATATTGCTGCTTGACAATGTGGACTCAGAAATACCTGTGCCAGAACCTGCTCTTCCTGCTGAAACTAGCTGTGAGTTCACCTTACATCACGACTTATGTAAACCAGGCTTTGCTGAGAAGGACCAGCCAAGGGCAAAGCATTTAAAGCTCTGAACCTAAGATATACTGTGAAGAATTTCACTGAAAAGCTGCCATTAAACAGACTGCAAAGATAAAAAATGCCCTTTGTGAATGGTGTCCTTTCCAGGCAATATATGAAGAGATAGCTGTCATTCAACAGGTCAATGCCAAGTTTAAGAAAGGCTGAGTTAAATGCTCCATCTTGTCTCAATTCATTGATTTTCCTTCCTAAAGGTTTTTTTATAAACTAATAAGATGTAAAATACAAATTTTCAGATAACACTTCACATTTTATTCCTCACAAAAAAGAAAAAATTGAAAAAATCTGTAACTACGACTGTTAATAAAATGTACCTGTGGCTTTTGGGACAGCTTGTATAGTATATTAACACAGTGAATGTGAATAATTATGAAAAATCAAGCATGTTCTTTTAACACTAAATGACAAAACACTGAGAAATAGACTGAACTGAACTACTGTAATCTGAAATTCAAGTCATGAAATAATTATTGTTCTGTAAGTGATGAATAATAATGATCCATGCTTTACATATTTATATTTACTGATACTATGAAATGTAATGAATTCTACATACATAATATAGTAGATTCTTTTCAATATTAAGCAATTACATTTATAGGAAACCAATAGTAGACAGACATGACAATTATGTTAACCAATTTCATAAGAGTTTTTTAGAAGTTGATATATGTTAAAATAGGCCATAATAATCAAATAAAGCAAGAAGTCAATTCACCAACTTTACTCCTTACCATTCACAATAACAATTATGTCCCGAAAGTCAATTTCTCCTCTTGCTTCCACTCTTCCTTCACATCTATATACTCCTTCATCACTTTTATTGATTTTTAGAATTTGGAGATTATTGTTTGCTAATACTGCAAATCGATCTAGAAAGGAAAATAAGAGATTAAGTGGCATAAATCAAGTAAATCAAGACAACATGAGGAACACTAACTTAAATGAATAATATTTAACTACTTTCTCTGTACAATCTGAATGCTCATTGACAAAACATTTGTACATTTAAAAGGAAAATGTAGGCTGAGGAATTTGGGGTTTCTTCATTCCAAAATGCATGGAATTTCCTAGAATTCAATCTGGATTTTCCATCCACAATTTCCTACTTACTCCAAGGAGTAATAAACTGTAAGTTAAATTAAAATTTATTGTAAAATGAGTGGAATGCTCATGACCATTTACACAGAATAGCAAACAGATTCAATGGAAAATAAAAGACTCAAAAATTAAATTCAGAAGTTTATAACAAAATAAGCAACAAAATGCTGTTTCCCTCTCTATCTAGACTGTCTTTGTGCTCATTCTACAGCTCAATGTTTAATGATTTTCATCTTGCTTGCCCTCCTTCCCTCCTCCTAAGTCCTTTCTTCATTCACTCTTGGTCAATGCTATATTTCACTACCCTCTAACACTTCACAGAAATAGGTACAAAGACATAACCCAAAAAAGAAAGCACTCTATCTTCTGCAAGGGCCAGCATAAACTGAAATTCAATAGACATTTTGAGGAGCGGAAGGACACCGTAAAATTAGGCTCTGAAAGCCACGCACACACTTTCCTGCACATGCAGCAGCAAAATTACAATCCGCAGGAGTACACTGGACCTGAATTTACTTTTTCCTCTCTCTACTCTCTGGACTAGTGTATTGGGTTTATGTGTTGATGTGTTGGCCTCAAGAAGAAGCATGTCGGATCAGATATCCCCTTTGTAATCCATGGAAGACCCCGTGCTGCAGTAAATTCATAAACCCAGGGAAATGATCCACACTGGAACTGTTACAGACTGACCACAGGCCCCATTCTCCATCTCCCTGCATTCCTTTGGTGGGCAAGGTAGAGGAGTCAGCTATGAAAGAGTACAGTTGAGCCTGGGAAAAAGGAGAGGGCAGATATTGCTCTAATTCTGTCTTTGTGATTCACCATTCAACACTATTTAACTGGCAATAAATCCAATTAATTTTCCCCTCTATCAAATCCATTTCGCTAATGCTGGTGAGCGCTCTCCCTGTCTCAATCTCAGCATGATTTTTGTATCATTTTCTCCCACGATCTTGTTGTATTTAGTTTTTTTGGCATGATTTTGGTACTGAGGGGACACAGAAGTGGCTTCTTTGAGAAGCATGTACAAGTTTCACTCACGTCCTAGAAAGCCATTGCCAGCAGGCTCCAAGAAGGACTTGCCTCTGGCCAAGGCCATCAGCAACAGTGGTGGCACCCCCAGGAAAACAGATTAAAGAAAGGGAAAAGTTACTGTGCAACAGCAATTGCAGCCAGGGGAGGAATGAGAAGATGTGAGCAGAACCACCCTGCAGACACCCAGGTCAGGGAAGAAGAAAGAAGAGGAGATGTCAGAACAGAGATTCTCTGGCAGGCCATGGTGCAGACCATGGAGAGGCAGCTATGCCCCTGCAGCCCATCAGGTCCACAAGGGAGCAGAGATCCACCAGTATCCCCTGGATGACATGGGCAGACCAGGCAGATGCCTGAAAGAGTCTGTGACCCTGCAGGAAACGTGTGCTGGAGCAGGCTCCTGTCAGGAGCTGTGAACCCATGGAGAGAGGAACCCATGCCAGAGCAGGTTTTGTGGCAGGACTGGGATGTCCATGGGGGACCCATACTGGAGTGGCTCTTGAAGAACTTCAGGCTGTTGGAAGGATTGCTGAGGCTCACTGAGGTGCCCCACACTGGAGCAGGGGAAGAGTGTGAGGAGTCCTCCCCTGAGGAGGAAGGAGCAGTAGAGCAATGCTTGGAGTTGTCTTAAGCCTGAGAAGAAAGAAGGTGTGGGAGAAAGGTGCAGTTGAAGACTTCTATTTCTCACTATCCTGCTCTGATTATGTTGGTAATTATATTTTCCTCGAGTCAAGTCTGTTTTCCCCATGACAGTGGTTGGCAAGTGATTTCTCCCTGTCCTCTTCTTGATCCATGAGCCTTTTATTGTATTTTCCCTCCCCTGTCCAGTTGCAGAGGAAGTGATTGAGCAGCTTGGGTGACACCTGGTATCCAGCCAAGGGCAACCTCTTGAGGAGGGTAAGTGAGAGGGAGGCTGAGTGAGTGCCTGGAAGCTCACCAAGGTAAACCCACCAAAACTAGTCAATATTAATGCACTCTTCCAAGGAGAATGACTTCCTGCAATTCACTGAATGTGATATTTGAACAGCCTGAACCCCTGTTATTCTGCTGTGGTTCTATTTTGCACCTTTCAGTACCTGAGGATGATGAGATTTAGTAGCTTTCTGTTTTAAATAGCAAACAAATGAATTCTGTACCAGTAGCAAGAATTCTACCACAAAATGACGAGAGAAATGAATAAAAAAAAAGAAAATCATGCTTCACCTGATAGAAGTTTACAGGACATTAACATCACCAACACATTTACGCTAATTATGTCTGGTTTGTTAAAGCCATGCTTTCATATTAAGGCCATTTTGCATCACATATAAAATATATCTTTGCTTGTTTGACTTCATAAAGCCCCCCAAAACCTTTTCATTTTGAAGTAAAAATAACAATTAATTTTGAAAGAATGAGAATTTTAAATGCGTACTGCTACTCTGAGTTTCATCACATGCTGAGAGAAAAACTGGCGGGAAGTTAGAAAAGCTGGTTAATTAACAACATTAGTTCCACTTCCAGAAAATGAGAAAAAGTCCTGTTTTGGCAAAGATGACTACTGAGACAGCACTGGAAAAAAATGATTCAAAGTTTTTGAGGAGATAAGTAAAAAAATAAAAAACAACTATTTGCCTAATTAATTGCTTCTCTAGAGACTTTGAACATGCATGTGGGGAAGGTGAGGTTTATCTTAATCCAGGCTTTATCAGCCCAGCCTCAGTAGATTGCTTGTATAAGGGTAAGTTACCCTCTGAGTTACAAGTAACTGGGATATAAGTAAACTCTCACAATAATCCAAAATGCCTCTCCACCTGGAATTCCCTGAGCAGCTGGGCAAGTATCCCAAAGTCAATGCAGTGTAGGTTCAGCATCACAGCTTGTTGAGTAGTGAAGTTCATTTCTGTGTGATTTAAATGTGTTCAGCTCCTACAGACAAGGCACACGAGGAAGAGCCTCTGAGGGAGCTCCCAGCAATCTTTCAGGCATTTGGACATTTATGTTACACCTAAGCAAAATTCCCAATTTGTAAAAAAAAAAAAAAAAAAAATTACACAGGGGAAACCGTTGTATACCGATTCGCTACAGATCACAGAACCTGGTTAAATTATATTTCAGATGATGGGCTAAGCAAAATCCCCTACTGAAATGTGATCAGTCCTTTTTTACAATAGTGTTTTAATATTAATTGGAATGTATAACTGAAAGAGTTACCAAAATACTAACTGTCAGCAATAGTTGTGACTTCCTCATTTCGATACAACCAGCTGACAATGGGAGCAGGTGAACTCGTAACACGGCAAACAACTTCTGCATCCTCTCCCTGCCTGAACTCTTGTGGAGACACTATGTCCCGAAAAGTGAGCTTTTCTGAAAAGGAAGAAAAGAAAAAAACAAAACACAGTAATAGTCTTACACTTGACTTAGCATTAAAATGATATGCAAAAACAAACAAGATAAATACCACTGTTAAATCTTCTAATTGTAATAATACAGAATTATTTCTATATTATAATTTTCCCACATAAGACTCAAACGGTCCTTGACTTATACTCTGTCTATAAAAGTTGTTTTACAATCCTTTTGCATTATGCAATTTTTTTTTAATTTATACAAATTCTGCTGGTTTTATAAATGTATTTTCATTGTTTTTAATGTTTCAAAACACAATTTTTAAACTCTAGGTCTTAGAAGTTTATATATTCATGTCAATATTTTATTTACTCTCTTGTCGGTTTTATTCCTCCTTATTCTGTTATTAAATTAAAACCTCATGGCTTTATTCTACCAAAAATTCCATAAAAATCATTAAAATTTGGAAAAGTCTCACTAGGAAAGTAGAATTTTTGCCTCACTGAGAAAAATAGCTGAGTAAAATACAGCATTAAAAAGCCAGTGAGAAACTATTAGGTCTATTATGACTATCAGGTCATAAGATATTGTAGCATTATTTTTAGGAACTAAATGGATTGTTTTAGGTTTTCTGAGGCTTTTAATTTTTCCAAGCTCAAATAACCAAATGATATTTGATTTTCCACATGTGTCAAATAAATTCGGTATTTTAGGAAGTCCAAGATGGTATAAATACATGATCTTTTACAAGATGTAATGCAGTTGGCTAACAAGAAAAAAAAAAATCTGGAAGAATTTACACACAGAATAAACAAACCAACCTATGTTCTCTCAGATCAAAGATGGCCAATTATATTTCAGAGTAAACTTTGGGAAGCTTAAGCCAATGATACAGCTTCATCTCTGTTCTTTTGTATTGATATGAGTGCAGGCTCAAACAATCCACACATTTCCCACAGCAGAGGGAGCACAGTTTTGTTGTTCCATCTCTCATACATTTTTGTATGAAGTCAGAAAAAAGCCTCTCACAGACATCTGAGAGTCCTAAGAATCAGGCTCTATGACTACCAACAAGTTATCCTGCTTTTTTCTTACATCACAAATACGAATAAGGAAATTTTACATGTCTGTTTCCACAAACCCAGACTTTTTTTTCAGATTTGTCTGACCTCAGAATTATTAAAATTAACACATGCAAATGCTTCTAAAGACTTCTACCTTTCTCAGCACTCTGCTAATGGAATAACTGGCAGTTTTATGCATACAAATGAATTTCTGAAAAATTAAAATCCTTTGATTTGTGAGGTTTCAAGCCATCACGTAATCGCTTTTAACTGCTACCATCCTTTTGTTGGTTATTTCATCATAAGATTTTTTTTAAATTGTATCTTTTGTTATTTGAGTTATCTGTACCTCAGAAGCAGTGCTTTACCATTCTACTCTGTATTTTCTGTCTCATTGTAATTCCTTCACATTTAAAAAACCTGTTCTACAATGAAATTAGATCTTAACTCAGCTGAAGGGCTGCTGGCATATGTCCCATCCTTTCACCAGCAAAAACCCTGCCTTCTGTATTCACTGTGCTTGGTTGATATACAGCTTTTAGGCACTTTTGATTGATCTAAAGAATGCAATACAATGTAGTTATTCAACACTGAGAAAAAAAACTAGTCAAATCTCTCAGAGAATCTCATACTACAATAGAATGTATTTATTTTTCAAATATACTCCTCAAGTAGTGGCTTGCAACTGAAATCCATTTCGGTTTCTCATCACACTAAGCTTCAATGCTTTATGTCAAAATTCTTTCATAAGGCCAAGAACAGCAAAAGAGAGGGATGAAAATAACAATTCAGTAAAACCAGCACTTTTTAAATGTCATATATTGCACTTCCTGCACTTTTGTTTATGCGCATATTTGCAACATCTTGTAATTTGTAAACTGTACACACACTTGTACTATGAATTACAATGATCTATTTTTTTTTCCTCCTATTTTCTCATTCCTTTGAGGGGCATACAGAGCACCCTCAGAAGATAGCATTCTAAAATACATGATAAAAGCAATCTGCAATACTTAGAAGTGGCCCTCCATTTGATTCAAATCTTTCTCATAATGCCTACTTACTAAACTTCAGGAGATGCAATTACTTGGAGGATAAACTTCTGAGCTTATTTCGAGAGGCTTTACTTTCTCTGCACTAGTGGCTTTTAAAACACAGTCTTTTATTTGTTAATGGATGGTATTTTACTTACGATAAATCTCCAGAACTACAGTGGCTTCTTGGGTCTGTCCTTTAGCGTCTGTGGCTTGGCACCGGTATATGCCAGCATCCTCTATGTTTGCGTTATAAATGGTGAGGCGTGACCGAACACCTTCCTTCTGAACAACCACCCTCTGACCAGAAACAATCTTCTCTCCTTGGGGGTTGTACCAATCGATGTTCTCAGGCTCACCAATGGCTACAAACAGAACCAAAACCGATCCAAGGTTAGACATTTAGAAGGACGTCGTGCAATGCATATGCTGACCCAACGCACAGTCTACGCGGTGTCAGGAATTTAAGTAAAACTAAAGAAGAATTTTTTTCATGGGAAGGGTTGTCAAGCACTGGCTACCCAAGGAGATGGTAGAATCACCCTGGAGGTGTTCAAGGGACGACTGGATGGGACATTCAGTGCCATGCTCTCATTGACAAGGTGGTGATCACTCAAAACTAGGACTTGAGAATCTTGGAGGTCTTTTCCACCTAAGTGAACCTGTGAGTTTATAATGTCAGTTAATTGCTAAATTATGTGAGTTCTAAGAAAGACAAGCAGGACAAAACTGCAGGCAGATGTGCAATCGTTGAGACAGGGTAAATAGCAGTTCAAGGATTTCAAGAGGGGAAAAAAAAAATATAGGAAAGTACAAAGCCTTATAGGAAAGAAACAGGCTGTCCAGCAGCGACTAGATCAAGTCAAGTCATCAGGCAATTGCACTGTCAGTGTAGTCAGGTCATGTGTCATTGTCAATGGAAGATCTCAACTCAGCAACATCAAGGATCCATATCAATCAGCTGCAAGTGCAAATTCTTCTCCTCCTGACTGACTACTGCCTCACCAGAAAAAAAAAAAAAAAAAAAAAATCTCCTTGGCTGTCTCATTAGGTTGGAGAGGATTTAATTCCTTAGTTTAAATAAGTGACAATGTTTTAACTATAAAAGCATCCTAATAGATATAAACTACCTGTTACTAGTATAGAGAATTCAAACTGATTCAGTGCATGAAATGAAGAGATCCTAGACTGGAAATGTGAAGCCAGTGAAGTTCTAGTATTTTCCATAGTTCTCACATGTCATTGTGAATGTACAACAATATGTTAACTTAATATTGTGAAACAAATACTTCACGAACAAATACATAAAAAGTTCAAAATTCAACAAAAAATATATACCTACAAATAACATTAATACATACCCGTGCATGTGAAGAACTTGGATTCACCCACACTGAGCTCAACTTTGCTAAGTGAAATTGTTACTTGAAGTAAAGCTGAAAAATATAAAGTAGATTGTAAATTCATTTGGGAATTTATCAGTTTAAATCTTATATTGTCAGGTTTTATATTGTTTTTGTTCTATATATAGTACCTGCTCTACAAGTATGAGATTTCAACTAAACATGGTTATGTTTTGAACTGAAGCAGATACAGAGGTAGAGAAAACAATCTAAATAAGGATGCTACACGACAATGACAGCCTTATGTCCCAAACCTGAGGACAAAATTAAAGGAGAAGAGAGGGAAAAAAGTAGAAAATGTGATAGAAATATACATGAACATGAAACTAGAAATTCAATGAGAAAAAGGTGATTTGTAACACACAGACTGACCAAGAGTAAATCAGACCTGACCAAGTCCACTATCTTCTAGGATAAAATTACTAGTTTTGTGCACAAGAGAAGAACCGTGGGTGGCAATTGCCTTGACTTTATCAAGGCTTTTGGCATTCCCTCCCACAATACTCTCATATTCAAGTGTCCTGGATGTAAAAACCAAGGTTTTGTTAATGGGGCTGGTCGCAGGGGAGGGAGTTCAGAGAATGTGCTGTGGTAGATACAGGCAGCTCCAGCCAGGTCATGAAGGACTCCCTGCAGGACACAACTGAGAGGGCTGAAGGAATTTGTAGCACCTCTTAGATTGCCAAAGAGAGGGACAAGAAGTCCAAAGTGATAAGAAATGCTCTATGGCACAACTGGTAACACTCCAGGACTCTCGCCTATGCATGAGCCCATGAGAGAGCAAACACATCCTCAAAAGACTGTGGATAACGCACAACAGAACAGAGGAAATGAGTTAGGCAGAAGGAGCAGTGGAAGAAGAGAGTGAAAAAGAAAGAATGACAGAAGGAAACCACTATGTCCTCACGCCAGCCTCCCATGTTATCCATCACCTCACTGAATGGACTGCTACCGGCAAGGGGGGTGATAGTCAGGGGAGTGAAGGCCAGGATAGGGAAGGAGTGGTATCTGGAACTTGGGAAAGAGGCAGAGAGGTGTTTTCACTAAGTCTCTAGGGTTTTTTTATGTGACAAATTTTACCATGAATTTAACTTCAAGACTTGCCAAAACCCACAAGTATTCAGTTCTGTTGATAGTAAAAATTCAAGAAAAGCTGAGCAGAGAGAAACTATCAGCAAAGTACTATCCATAGATACTAACATAAGAACTATTACAATTAAATGTGCAATAACATAGATTTGCTATTAAATTTCATGTAAATAACCAAGAATTAGACAAGCTCCAATTTTTTGTTCAAACAGTCATATCAAAAGCTACACCAAAAAAGGCAAAGAAAACTGAAGATCCCTTCAGTATCAACCTGCAAACCTAAACTTAATAGAACAGGGTATTTTCCACAAAAATTCCCAACAAACAAACAAAATTAAACATCAAATATCTGTACAGCACATTTTTCAAGAAATTTCTTGAATTGTGAATGCTTTTCCTAAGAAGATCACCAGAACTGAATTTTTTAGTGAGTATTAATATCTTATACCCTGCCCCATAAGAAAATAGCTAAGAATAAAAAACACAAAAAGCCACAAAGAACAAATCCTGCCTTAGGCAAAGGTAAATATCTGCATGCACTCTGCTAAAATCAAAAATTCTCAGTCCATAAAGACAACCAGAAAGACAGCAGGACTGCCTAGAGTCCAGAAAGAAGCTGAAGGGGACTGTAAAAATACTGAATTGAGTATTAGAGAGGAGGGAGTAGCGGCATTTCCAGTGCAACAGGGAGAAGCATGGTGCAGGCTCCTCTAGGACACACAGAGCCCTGACAGAGGAAGAGTCTGCTTGTTCTCATCTCTGGTCTTTACACCCATGGCACCAGAAGAAAAAGGCAAACTTGTGTGTAAGAAGGGAAATGAGTTTAACACAAAGTTTTACTTTATGTTGTAGTAAGAATCAAGGAGTAATAAATCATCCAGGAGGCTACTCCAAGCCTCATTTTGTTATTTACCTGTCAGGTAAAGCTTTACAATAGCCTCCAGACCTATGACTGCTGGTGGAAACCAAGGAACTAACAAATACAGCCATGGGGGAACTTGAAGAGCTTGGATATTTATTTCACATTACAGACTCATTTTTTAGGTCCTATGCTAACACTTTTCTGGTACCATATTCTTTTAAAGAGCAGTCTTGTACATTTGCTTCAGAAATATATATGTTAGTATTTCAGCAGCGCTTCTTCAAGTATAATTGCATTGCTTAATTCCAATAACTGATGTCCAACCATACAAATGCAATAGATTAGGTAATACATGTCAGGTAGAACATAAGAGGTGGCATGATGAGAGGTGAAAAAGTAAGAGAATGTTTTTCCTTCATAAATTAAATAGATATTTGAGATTGCAACACAGCTTTGGCAAAGGGCTCAAATCCAATTAATTTCTTAGCGTGAGTGTAACTATATAAACTCAGTGGAGACATGCTAGCTACATCTCTGAAACCAAAAAGAAATCCTTTTTTTCTACATATGGTACTTTAATATTCACAAAATAGAAAAATATAAGACCATCTGTCTCATTTTCTCAGCCTCATCATTTTCCTAGCTCTGCTTGATGTAAATAAAAAAATATTGCTTCATGCAACCTACAATAAAAAATATTGCCCAAATTCTTCATCTTAAAAATGAATAAATTCATCTGCTTTTTAGTAATCAAATATTCAAGCATGAAGCTAGGAGAACACTCATTTGTTACTTAGTGAAAGTAAAATATTGCAAAGAGACAACACATTCAGAAAACTTCTCCAAAGTTTTCTTGGAGAAGAAAACTCCATATACTTCCAAATTTGTCTCAAAAACTACAGATATAAGCTTGGCTGAAGATGGCAAAAATGTACTCACAAATCAAATTATTACTGTACAATAAGTAACGAATTAATAAAAAATAGAGTTCTTTGCATCAGGCTGTTGTGGATCTCTTTGAATACACAGGTGAATGCTTATTTTATCAGATCAGTGGAGATACCGCAAAAATTTAGTAGAGGTAGTACTTGTGTTAAACTAAACCTAGAAATAAATTGTATCTTCTTGATAGATCTGAAAAAGTACTTTCTGTTCCCATGTTTCCAAGAACATCACCTAACTACCTATTCAGGAAAAAAAAATATACGTATGGAAAAAGGCAAGATGTAAGAGATCTATTCGAGCAGAAGTCTGGGGAGGGTAATGCCACTGTAGTACAGCTGTTCTGGGAAAAAGTGGATTCGTTTGGGGCTTCCCTCTCTCTTTGGTACATGTACAATTTCAGAGCAAAATAAAAAAGCACTGCTAGAACTAGGTGATACAACCAATCCCTTCCCTTTCGATCAGAGTCATTATAAAAAAATTATTATCAGCTGTAATACACTAAGAGGATTCTGCTGAATTATTCCTTAATGGGTTTAAAAATCACTAAGGAAGATAAGTAAGAACAGTAATGAGAGGTCCATTTGTACTGTTAAATATGGAGACAGATGACTGCATTCATGAGGACTAATATTTAGTGGACTAATTGATTTCAGTCCCATTAGCAGCAGTAGCCTTCAGGTTTCAGAACTACATCACAAACCTGCCACAGGCGTCTGCACAGATGATCACCTGCTGCAACAGAAGTGAGGTGCCATCAGGGAAAGGTTACAGAAATTGCAGCAGTAAAGTCACTCACACTTGTGTACTTCTGCTATCCCTTGGCAATATATCAAAACATGTTCAAAGTATATACTATATAAATGTACATTTCAATATATATGAAAGATATACAAGGAGCAAAAAAGGTAAAGGGAATGATATTTTAATAAAATCTGAAAAAATATTGAGTAAAGCTCTGCTTCAACTAATAAGCCCATCCAATATCTTGATCATTCCATTTCTTAAAAAAAAAAGTCACATCCAAGCACTGACAAAACATGAAAAAATTTCCTCTTGTCTGTACTGGAAAAACATCAATAACAAAACATATCACATTCTCTTCTAATTTCCACAATATAAACTGTGTACAACACAGTTGAACAGTTTTATGCTACATCAATACATCTGAATAACTTTTTGAATTTACTTTTGAACCATTAGACATGACTCAGCTGTGGAGGGGTCTTTCTAAATCTGTTAGACTGCAAATTCTCTGAAGGGGAGAGGTAAATGGGAAGTCAATAGAAAGGACAGGATGGATGCAGCTCTGAAAACAAAGCAAGGCATAACTTGGGATCAACATGGAGCTAAGGGATGGGGCACTGGCTTCTAAGAAAAACAAGCAGACTGCAAGATTTAGTTGCGAGGACTGTTTTTTTTTTGGGAAGGTCCTAATTCTGTGCAGCACAAGTTTTCTGACATAAACTACACCCTTGGCTATTGGTATTCTTTGACTTCATTTAGTAAGCAAGTGTAACTGGCTGATGTGGTTTTGTTTTCAGTAAATGATTTAATTCCTATTTAATATATGCTTGGAAAACTAGGCTTCATTATTGCTGAGCATGAAGAAATTAACGCGTTTTTAATAGGTATCAAATTCAATCCTAGAGCACTCATCCAGTTAATTCTTCTACCCTTTTTTATGCAGAATTCCAAGAATACTATGTTTAAGTGCACTGATGCCCAGATAAAAGTGAATGGGCTTCGAACAAAAATTACACAACTCCTGAAGAAATTAATTCTCTTAAAATTCTAATAATTTATAATTTAATTATACTTTGAAGCACCATTGAAAAAAACACTTAGTGGTTTGTTGTTGGTTTTTTGGGGTTTTTAATACTATATTTTAAAACCATTTGGATCTCAAAGCTGAAATAAGGAAACAAATTAGTAAATATATAATGAACTTTTTAAATATCAGACAGTTCAAGGGAATTTTAAGGCAAATCTAAAAAAAAATCTAAAAAAAATCTAAAAAAATCTGAATAGGTTAAACTTTCTCATCTACTAATTCAGCAAAGTAAGAAATACAAATCCAAAAAATCATTAAACAAGCCATAAAGTTACATTTCCATTAACAAAAATCTGATCTAAGCCATTTCTGTGACTAATCAAAAAACTGGGAACAGTATGCTTCTGCCCTAAAGAACTCCGTTATAAAAAAAATATAAAATAAGGCTGAATTAAAGTCTATTTGCAGTTGTTTGCACTTGAGAGGTGGAATGACCCAATGGAAACCACATCTGGAGATATTAGCAAACAGAAAAAGTTAACCCACAATGAAATGTTAGGAAAAAAAAAATATAATTTTACCACATACTAAGACATCTCTCTTATATCCAAGTGAACTATCTATGGGGAAAAAAATCCTATTATCCTATCTTGAGAAGGAGATGATGTTCTTTTTGAGCTTGTGACAGTCTGTGACACTTGTAGCGTTTAAAGCCACCTAATATATTTGTAATCCTTTGGGAACAAAGAGAATGCTAAAGAACAATCTTTTTTCTGAGACCCTACAATGAAAAATTAATCCAAACAGACTATTCAAATGCAAATCATTTAATGTTTTCTCATTTAAATGTAATTTTTTTGGTTTTTTTTTCCCTCCATTTTTAGCAGTTTAATAAAGTACATAAAATTCTCTATTCATCCCTTTCTAATATCCTGTAAACAATGTAGCTAGCCCTAGTTTTTTTTCTTATGAATAGAGGTGTACTGATTGGTCTAATGATATCCTTCTCCCATTCAATGGCTTTGAATGCTTTTCTACAAGTTTTGTAAAATCATCAGAAAGGGAAACTTCATCTTCAAAGACAATAAACATAAATTTAAACCCTAAAGGGTTTGGTTATTTTCAACTGTCTAGTGAGCTGACTACTAATAAATCATAAAGCATCACTTCTCCATGGTATGACAGTACTGAGAGATGTTGCAGTTATAATTGCTTAGCAGAAAGTTCCACAATTAATTAAGTAGTTCAGTATAAATGAACTTTCCATTTTATCACATCAGCCTTAATTTGGATTTGACAGTAGAGAATACAGTTCTGATTTAAAGTTCTAAGGTTTTATTTGAATTTTTATGGGTTCTTTCTTCAATTTCTGTCTTATAGATTACAGAGTGTTTTATTTTTAGTTAGACAAAACAGTCTTTGTGTCATCATGAATTCATTTCCTACATCTGTTGAAGTGTCATTTTCCCTGATGAGAGGAGCTGGAAGTCACACAAAGTTCAAACTGCCTTCTGGGCCATAACAGATGTTATAGGGGTGAAACACACAATGAAAGAGCACCTACACAATCCAGTTTTGTGCAACAAATACCAAATCTGACTCAGAAAATCCTCTGTTAAACATTCTTTTCTATGACACTTGCAGCAGAAACTGTAAAATAGATAAGCCATTAATATCTGAGCAGAGACAGTAAACAAGTATAAACCAGTCTGCTTGCTACAATTACATTCACAAGACTAATCTCAAACAGAAGTTACTCACTACTGTTCCCTAAAAGTCAAGCAAACTACAGTTTAGAAATAAACACAAATATTTTAAGTGCTGCTGAGATTTTCAGGTGGGTTGATAATGGGAGCTCAGTTCTTCAAAACGAAAAAGACAGGATAATGGGCAAATTTTTATGCATAGATTTACAAGCTCAAACATGTTTAGATATTTTAAAGAATACCTAAAGAATATTTGTGACTATTTCTTATGCCTACTCATGGCTCAGATGCTAATAAAAAAATCAAGATTAATAGATAGACAAATGAAAAAAAATCAGTATGATTTATTCACTTAGAATCTGTGTAATTGAAAGGCACAATGAACATTGGAGGAGTTAGCTATAAAGTGTCAGGCCTGATGTGATGCATATCTTGGATTCTATTTAAGTTATTCTAGCTAAATTCAGTAGAGCTTCTTATTATGCATGGGGAGAAGAGTGAAGTTAAAAATTAATTTATTAACAGAATATTAAGATATTTTAACTGTAGAGGAACATACTGGGAACCCTTCATCATGTATAAGACTCATACACATAGAGAGATACATATGTGGAAAAAAATTAGTATAGAATAGGATGATCAAAGTACTATAGAATACTATTTATCAAAGATGAACATTACCTTAACAAAATCTGCTCAATCTTTCTTTTTTTTTTTTTGGCAGCAATGAACAGAAAGAAAAGTTATTTGATTGGACTGTGAATATTAAGGAAATTGCTTCCCAAATTGAAAATCACTAAGTTCAGGAATTTCTAATTTGATAATATCTCCTACACACAAGGTAAACCTTCTCAAAACCAAGAAGTTTGGTAAAGATACACCTGAAAAATAAAGACCTTAATCTTCAGAGTAACAGTTTTTTACTAATAGCCACCGAGAGGTATAGAATAAGTGAGAGGCTGGGCATGTGCATTGTGGGTAAGGTTTATTTTTTTTACTGCTAAATTTCTCTTCCCAAGCAAAAGGTGATAGGACAAGAGGCAATGGGTTCAAGCTGCATCATGGGGGGTTTGATTAGATATTAACAAATATTTCTTCACTGAAAGTGTTGTAAGAGCATAGGAAAATGCTGCCCAGGGAAATGGTGGAGTCAACATCCCTGGAAGTATTTAAAAGAATTGGAGATGCAGAAATTAGGACATGGTTTAGTGCTGGGCTTGGCAGTGCTGAGTGAAAATGGTTGGACTTGATCTTAAAGGTCTTTTCCAACCTAAATGCTTCTATAGTGTGGGGTTTTTGTTTAGTCTTCTTTTCTTTTTTAATCTAGTTTAAAATGGATTTAATATAGTTTCCAAAAATGGCAATATGCACTAACTAAAATACAGGAATCTCTTTGTAAACATAGTAAAACACTTTTTTACTCCGTGGTCAAGCACTGGAATTTGTTGCCTAGAGAGGCTGTTGATTTTCCATCCTTGCAGGTACTAAAAACCTGACTGGGCATGGCCCTGAGCAATCTGTTGCTGACCTTGCTCTGAGCAGGGGTTTGGACCAGGAGTTTTCTCCTGACTTCTCGCCTCCCCTGGTCTGTGTGTTTCTACGTGGTCTTTTGAACATGAAAATCTAACTTGTTTCTCCTCGCTCCTCTGAGCAGCCTTTCATTACAGAACAGTAAATCAGTCACAATACAGAGAAAAAAAGTATTACCCAAGGGTCACATTTGTCAAAACCTGCAAACTTGAAGGTAAAGCCACAAACCTTAGAAATGTTTCTGAAAAGAAGCACCCACGCCAAAAGAGTGCCTCATATTTCCTCTTTACATTCCATTTTGGTTTTTCTGAGGAGGAAGCTTTTTAAAAACATCATTTCTTCATTTTTTCTGGGAAGTCAGCACAAGCCTGGTAATGTGCCAAGACAGTAACTGAGCATGGACACACTCATTGAAAGGTACATACATCCTGGGGATCAGCAGCAGAAAACATGATACTAAATTAAAAAAAAAGCCAAGCGAAATCACTGCTAAAATTATTCCTTCAAAATCAGCTAATAACTCAAGTGCATCTTCAAATTGCAGAGGGGTATTGGATTGAGCCAGCATTCATCCAGCTGCTTGGCATTTATAACCTAAATCCAAAGAACGTGCTTCTCCAACTTCAGGCCAAAAGCTGTCTGCAAAATATCTGCTGAATGCACACTAACCCTCCAAATATAACTAACAAAACAATAACTAATAGAGGTAATACAATATAAACATGTCTCTCAGAAGGAGCCAAGAGCCTGCCCATTCTTAAACAATACATAACCCATTCTCACAAAAATGCCTGCTTCAAGAACATTCTGCAAAGGAGATGTGCAATAATCTTTTTCTAATGTGATGTTTACATTAAGGGATTTCTCTGGGAAAAAAAGAAAACATAGTTGCTTAAAGATATTACTGTAATAAAGACAGAGCAAGAAACCAGATCATACAATTACGATACATACAACTGATTTAAAACCAAGATATCTTTGCAACAAAAGGTGTAATGAACCCTTTTCCCTCAGTTCTGGCTAGAAAATTGCTACAAGTAGCCTTAGAGCTCAGAATTTATTAGGTAAGGTTGAAAAACCCAACAAGAAGTTGTCCTGGTACAGCAGCCATTGCAACTGCACCACAACTGTGGCAATGCAGTAGTTTCTATGAAATGTACATGTAGGTAACAAATAAGTTAAAACAGAACAATATGTAAGCTAAAGCCAGCAGCACAAAGAGCAGTATTTAGGTCATGGCATCTTGAAAAAAACAGATTGACTAATCAATGTCTCTGCTAAAAAAAGAGAGGTTTTTTTTAACCCCGATTGAAAGAATCTCAAAACAAACAACTACTGGCCTTCCTCGCAGGTTTGTCTTTTTTCTTGTAAAAAAGATGACACATGCAAAAATTACTTGTTTCTGAGAAAGGACTTTTCTAGTAAAAACATTTTGTGCCTCATAAAAGTGGTTATAGCCTCTATCAGGAGTTCTCTTTAATATAAGTGTAACAGTCAATTCCATTTCTTCGAAGTGCATAATGAAATCAGAACATGAACTTCAACTACACAAAACCTCACATTTTTTATTGTACGAGTGGACAGAGATTCTGGAAATTTGACCCAAGGATGACCGTTTGACATCTCAAGAAAATGAACCAGTGGCTCAAAGAAGTATGAATTGTCCCACCCACAGTCTGCTGTCCTACAGAGGACAGGCATCACAGGGCTTGGAGAAAAGGTTACAAGGACTTCCTGCTGCCAACACGTACATCTAGGCAGCGTCTAAATCCAGATTTAAGAACATACACAATTTCTTTTGGAAACAGTCTCTTTGTCTACATGGTCCTTTTAAAAGGTAGGCAGTTCTTGAGACACTCCAAACTGGCTGGAATATGAATTTCTGGACTCATCTTTTCACCCAGTTAAGTTTACTTCAAGCCATGTTTTTTATTTCCTCTTCCTCCCATCACACCCTTGAAGAATTTGAACCTGTGTTTTGAAATGCAAGCATCCACAATCTAGCACTCAAGTGTTCCATTATTACTAATCCAAACTCAAAAATATTATCAACTTGGGGTGATTCTTAAACCAGAACTTTTACCCACATCAGCTATGTCTTTAAGAACATTTTGTTCAGAAGAGAGGAGTAAGCATAGAATTACCCATTTTGATACATGCCCTCTCTACTGCCTTTATTTTCTTTTACTTTCTGCTTCTGGAATTTACAAATAAAGCTATTAAAAAACATAGGCTGCATAACTTAGACCATCTTATTGAAAAATGCCTTGACATATAATTAAGTTGTATAAATATATTTTATCTTTCATCAAAACCTTTTAAAAATATTACCATATTTCTAAGCAACCCAAACCTAGAATTATTGTTGCATGAATTTTTAATTTTTCACAGTTTTAAAATAGAATAACATTAAGTCAGTGAAGTGTTTATTCCTGTTATATTGCCTGCTGAAAACACATTTAAACAAATATTAAGAAGTCATAAATTACATAAACAATGCTAAAAATGCCCAAGGCCAGGAAGATATTCAATAAAAATGAAAATATTTTAGAAAAATATTCCTTCAGCACAAAGTATTACACTGATTGGTCAAAACCTGAAGAAATATGAAATTTGGTTGAATAAATGTCTGTTTAAAAAAGGTTTGGCATCATTATTACAGAAGTGTGACTTTTGGGGATATCAGAGCTGTTGTGTGCAGAATGGGCTTGTGTTTACAGGTGCAAACATCACAGTCCATTGCAAAAATGACAGATTTTTATACACACAACTTCAATAATTAGGAATGCTCCCAATCGACTTTAAGCAAACAGCTTAGCATTGCACAAAGTAAGTTTAATTTTTCAAGAACTTTTCTAGCTGCTTTAGTATATAGATCAATACATTAAAAAGGTATATTAAATTATATAAAAGAAAGGATAATCTATTCACAGAACTGATTCAATTAGCTTACAGGTAAGTATTATTATTCAGCATAAAGCTGGTCATTTACACCAACTCCCAGGCTAAATTTGGAATGGGTTAATTAAGCTATGCATTTTGACATTTTCTTTATCTCTATGAAAAACTGACATAAAATCATAGAATTATGGAAGCGACCTCCACACGTTACATTACGCAACTTTCAGCTCAGAGCAAAAATTACCTCCAAACTTAGGTGTCAAAGTGATTTTTTTTTTTTGTTTGACTAAGGTACCTAATCTGAGTTCATTTAGAACCTACATTAGAAGCAGATATGATTACAAATGAAATTCTAAAGACTTAAACTTCCCCCCCATTATGTGAATTGATTTAGAACTTGCTGAAAGTATTTGACCATGAGCTAGAATAGAACTCAATTTAGTTGTAAATTTATGGTATAAAAAGAAGTAATTTAGAAAAAAAAAAGACATAAAAAGATAATTTTCTAATTTATTTTAAATACTTTTTTAAAAAAATAATTATTTTTTATGACATCTGGGCAGGTACTTTGAATGAATTCTTCTCCAACCTTCTGGCCAGTACTGAGGAGGGCATAACTGTAGTACTGTGTCAAATTTTGGGCCCCTAGTTCAAAAGGTGGAATCTGGAAGAGTCCAGCAAATGGCTAGGTCTTAGAGAAAATGTCTCATTAAAAATTTATGTCAGAAACTGCCTTGTTTATTCTGGGAAATAGAAGGCAAAGTATCAAGCTATTAACTGCCTACAACTTATTTAAACAGAGTTCAAAGGATGTGGAACTCTTCTCAGTATGAATGTTATTGGACAACTCAAGGCCACGATCCACTGGAATGTTTGTGACAATCTTACTGTAAAGAGGAGATTGCAAGAGATGAGCCCCAAAGATACTCCCAAATCAAGATTCTATAATCTTTTGGTTCTAAGAGGAAACAACATGAACATTAGGGGATAGAAAGATAAATGAAATTACTTGTTCCCTGTCATGGTAAGGAATGGGCACAAATAATCCAGTTAATAATCTGAAGAGACAATATCTCAGAAAATCTCTCATGAGAAATAGAAACAAGAAACAAACTGATTTAATAAGTTAAGCAAATTTGAATTATCTCTGACAGAACAGGAAGAGTATATCACATCCAAATACATAAAAAAGCTTTTGCTAAGCCACAACTATTGTGTACAGGCAATTTATAGCTAAGAAAAAAAAAAAAGTGGTTTTATTTAATGTTGACGGTGTTTTTCTTCTTCCTGTAACACAAAGTTGATATTTGCAAAATATCATAAATAGAGGTAAAGTCTGTATAAGATAGTTCACCAAAAGGAACCTAGCTTGCAATCCTAACATCATGTAATTAAAAGAACAGATGGAACCCTACTCGGAGTACCCTCACTGACAGACCTCAGGCAGCTCAGTTCTACCTAAGAAGAACAAAGAGAGCATTTGAAGGATACTTTCCCCATAACATTATTGTGAATAAGAGGCCATCTTTAGCTGATGCAATGAAGTATCTTAACATTAATGAGAAACCTCCTTGCCAATTACATAATAAATATTTAAAATGCAAACAAGAAGATTGAATTGCAATAATTATATTGTTTCCCTGTTGTCATAAAACTAAGTTGTTCCAGTGCAAACCGCATGATAAAGCTTTTGATCTTTGGATAAATGCCACAAACATTTCTTACACATAAAGTACTCCATTACACCAAAGAAAGGTTTAATTTTACATATGGAGTTTTTCTTCCATATATGCTATGGTCTTCCAAGACCTACGGAATCAAAAAGGAACCACCAGATTTAAGAATATGATCTGACACTGAAACTTCATATTGGAAAAGACAAGTCCTACTGTTAAGTATCCACTCCTGTAATATTCAAAGCCTAAAAATAAACTAACTGCCAAATAATTTACAAGTTACTTTAATCTAACTAAGGAAGTGGTTATTCATTATTCCTCCTGATTTTCTGGAAAATGAGATTCTAAATGTCTAAAAGTTATATTCAAGACAACTGTGTGTTTGCGTATGAAACACATATGCTTTTTTATACCAGATCACATTTGAATGCTTGTTTAAAGATTCAGTAGGTTTAAAATACAGGATATGGACAAGTTCCAAAAATTCAGTTGATCTATTGGAAGATAGACCTTACTTAACCTTGGGAAGCAATGCAGATTCCTAATAAATTGCTTCATCAACTTTTTTAGCTATTCAAGCATTATTATCGTCTTGAAAATCAGCAATTAATTATTATTTCAGGTCATTTAAGAAAACAGAAACCATGAAACAGAAATGCAATTGGTGGCAACATTCTGCCACTGTTCAACTGAACCTTATCAATACTAAGTAAAATTTGGTAGAATTCTTCCCTATATCTTAAGCAAGATTTCTGTTGATCTGCCTTTGATCCATGCAGCTAAGAGAGCACTAGAAAAAATGGGAACTGAGAAATGTTTGAAGAGCTGCTCTGATATCACAGAATGGCCTGGGCTGGAAGGTGCCTGAAAGATGACCTGGTTCCAACTCCTTTGCCATGAGCAGGGACACCTTCCACTAGACCAGGTTGCTCAGAGCCCCATCCAGCCTGACCTTGATATATGTTCTGGAACTATCATCCTGATTCTGGCCCTATGATGAAGTGATTCTTCCTGGGTTCTAATTTTAATAGTATCAATTACATTGTGTGGGAATACTCATACCAGTTTAGATACTGAATAGCACACAGATAACTGCCTATCAGAAAAAAGCCCATCAGTCATGTGTTTTAAGAAATCGTCAACTTGGCTCCACACCTAAAGATGTTACTTGCAATTATTAAAATACAGGTGGCAATGTTCAAAATACCTTTCATCAAAGGATCCAGAAGTTGTGCTAGAAATTATATAAACCATGGGCATGATAGGCCTTGAAGAAGATGTAGAATCAAGAAAATTTCAAGCTTCTCAACAACTACATTTTCAGTTTAGTTTTTGTTTAAAAGAGCAGCCCAATGAAAAACCTCTTAGCTTTTGTTTCAAATATTTTCACCTGAAGAAATTTACTTGAGAAGACCTAAATGCAAAGTTTTATGTGACTTTTGTGGAAAGGAGCTGAAATTTCAAAACTTAAATACTAAAAATAGGCAAAGAATTGACAATATTGTCTCTAGGAACTGGAGGTATCATGGATCATGAAAAAAAACACTTAAAAATCTAGTTAGTCTGCCTGAAAGGAACAACTGCCTGTTGAAGTATTGTAAAAAACTTAAAATATTGCTGTTAATGCAGTGGACGTATTCTCTTTCACTTGTGGAAAAAAAGTCAGAACAGCCCCATGAGACCTGTCTGGATTATTAAAAAAAGTCTCTGGCCTAAATATTCTCTCTGTTTCAAAAAATTAAAAGTTCATGGAAATCCTTATAAATAAGTGACATTGCCAGAGATCATAGGAAATCAGACTGGCTTTTCAAGCTTTTTTTTAACCCTTAAGCTCTTTGATCTTTGAATGCTATTGTACGGTGGGTACTAGCAAGTTCCCATCTTTAATTATCTTGATATAGGAAACTAATTCTCTCTCAAAGGATTCCTTTGGAAAGCCTTCTAATTGAGAACCAACAGGGTTGCAATTAATATGAAATCAGTCAGACAAATGTATATGCAATCTAATGTACCAGACAATCCTAAGTTTTTAAAAACCAATCCTTTCATGACACTATACACATATTTATTAAGGCTGCCATAATCCCCCTGATTAAACCTTTTACAGGTCAAGTTACAGCTAGCTTAAAGATTATTAGTATTTTCTGTATGTAAGCACAAATAAACTGTAAATTTCTGACTAAAACCCATACAACAGGTCAGGTCTGTTACAGTCAGAAGTCTGACTAACCAGTATTGCAGCAGTGAAAAAAAAAAAAAAAAAAAAAAAAGGAAGAATTCAAGGAAACCACACAGGTTTGCACTACTTTGTTGATTTTTTTTCTTCTACTCCAAGTGCTGGAACTTTGGCATCCAAAGGTCTGTTTGAAGCATTTAGTTCTAACATCCCCTGTAACATCATAGAATCATGGAATGGCATGGGTTGGAAGGGACCTCAAAGATCATCTGGTTCCAACTCCCTGCTGTGGACAGGGACACCTTCCATCAGACCAGGCTGCTCAGAGCCCTGCCTGACCCGGCCTTGAACACTTCCAGGGATGGGGCAGCCACACCTGCTCTGGGCAACCTGTTCCAGGGCTTCACCGTCTTCACAGGCAGAAATTTCTTCCTAATATCTAATCTAAAGTTCCCCTGTGTTAGTTAGAAGTCATTCCCCCTTCCAGGCACTCATAAATAATCACTCTGCATCTTTCCTGTGAGCTCCCTTCAGGTACTGGAAGGTCACAATTAGGTCACCACAAAGCCTTCTCTTCTCCAGACTGAACAACCCCAGTTCTCTCAGCCTTTCCTCCCAGCAGAGCTGCTCCATCCCTCTGATGCCCTTGGTGCCTCCCCCGGGCTGGCTCCAGCAGGTGCCTGTCCTTGCTGTGCTGGGAACCCAGAGCTGGGTGCAGCCCTGCAGATGGGGTCTCAGCAGAGCGGGGCAGAGGGACAGAATCCCCTCCCTTGAAACGTTGGCCACACTGCCTTGGACATGGTTGCAGCATCTTCAGCATCATCTAGGTCTCTAAGATTCCTGGCTTCATCAACAGCTTCTGACAGTTAATTACATTATCTAATTTTACCCATCCAGAAAGAAAGTTCAGTTCTTTGGATGGTGCCAGATTCCTTCACTGTGCATTTCTTCATTCTCCTACTCTGACTGCAACCATGTGTACACTGATTTCTTCCCTTCCTGCACTATCTCCTGATTTCATAGAGTTCTGGAATCAGTCTTTTCTCTCTCTGCAGCACAATGCTCAGTCAAATTATTATAATTAGAGCCTCCCAACTGACAAACCATTACACGGAACCTCAGAAGGTCAAATTCCCAGGTGTGTTTGGTAACTACACTTCTAAAGGTAAAATCTCATAGCTAACTGTGTCTTTTTTCCCTATTTAATGTCAGTTTATAGTAGACAAGGAATAAACAAAACCTGTATTTGCTACATAGAAACAGATTTCCCTGTAATTATTCACAGAATTAATAGAATTGTATTTCTACTTCCACTAAAAGTCTCCAAACTCAATCTGTATTGAATAATGCTGGGCTGATCACTGAATAGAATTGTGCAAAAATATTCATTTAATTTCTCACATACCATGATGTAAAATTAAAAAACCAAAAAAACCAAAACAAACCTAAATCTTCAGCTCCAGATTTTTTGAATTATAGTTCCCCGAGGATAAATCTCGTGTGTTCATACTCACACTACCCAATATTATTAGTTTCTCAGAATTTTTTCCATGTTACTAGAAAATACAGTAATTACAATATTTTAAACAGAAAACCCACTGGGAAATATGTTACCTATCTCTTTAAATTGCAAAACAAACAATGATTCATGGCTGTTTCATTCCTAAGAGACATATCTTATTAGAAACCAAATAAAGAATTAGAACAAATCATCTGATGATAACCACACATATAGAAACTTAAAATTTACATATATATGGATAACATCCTGTGGGCTGCATATGACTTTATAATATGAATATCTTTTTTTTTTTTTTTTTTTTGGTCCAGCACTGACTTCATACTGCTTCCTTTATCTGAAAATACTCATTTAAATATCTTCAGCTATATCTCACAATAGTAGTGTCCCTTCTCTTTCCCAAAACAGGGTACCCTTATTTTAGTAAAAGGGGCATCACAAAGCAGGACCAATAATTTCAGTGGTGGTGATAGATAATGCTGAATTAATCAATTATGAAACTTTCCAGGTTACACACTACCAGTTGCTTCCACATTTGTAAAAAATTGTCTTTGATTCAAGTCTTAATAGAACTTAATCTAATTATATATTCTCTCACAGTCAGTTCCACTTCTTCCTATGTTTCTTCTGAATTATTTTTTTACCAAGAACAAATAGCCCTCTAAGGAAATCTGGGATACAACCAAATATGAGATTTTTAAAAGACATCCAAAACGATGAATGTGAAGGATTCGTTGATGGGAAAGATAAATCAAAGTCAAAAGCTGGGTTAGTAAGAAATCATAAGGCAATAGCTCATTTTTCACAGAAATTACCCAGCACCTCCCTAGTACCTAAATCTCTAACATGATCTCTATGCTTTTCTCACATCCCTTCAGTAAACTTCTGTTTTTTTAGAAAGGTAAATATCTTGCTGCATATTTCCAAGAAACCACACTGTCTCTCTCTGATTTTTCATATGACCTGGAAGTGTTCAAGGCCAGGCTGGATGGGGCTCTAATCAGACTGGTCTAGTGAAAAGTGTCCCTGCCAACAGCAGTGAGTTTGAATGAGATGTAACTGTTAGGTCCATTCCAACCCAGACTATTTTATGAGTCTGGTTTTAGTGTCAGATCTGTCCGACATTGGCCGTGGAATTCTATACTTAAGCAAAATAACCGAAAAAAGTAGTCACATGAGCCTCATTTTCTAGGCATGCAATTTCATGCAGTTCAATTATAATTAAACAATTTTTTCAGCCATTTAAAATATAAAAACATAATGGTGGCACAGAAACCTCTCAAAATAATTGCTATAGCAATACATTCATTATTATTACTATTATTCTGCATTCTGCCCCCATGAGACCCCACCTGGAGTACTGCATCCAGGTCTGGGGTCCTTAGTGCAAAACAGATGTGGCATAGAAGGTATTGAGAAGATAACAAAAATAATTCAATATGCACTCAAGACTGAGAAGGAAGAAAGCATCATCTCCATGTTCCTTTTGAAATAGTAGAATGAACCCACACCCTGCAGGCATTGAATTCCTCCTGGCAAAGACCATGAGATGCTGGTGACTTCACGGACACTCATCTCCCCTTCCTGGGTACAGCATTTGTGAGCCTTGGGACCTAGGTAGAAAACTACGAAAAAGTGCTTAACGCCAAGAAAATTTTTTATACAATAACTTTGAGGGCTTCCTTGTGCTCATTAGGTCTATAAATTCTTAGAGTCATTTATATGTTATGCTCCATTTTGCCCCCAACAAGGTTTTGAGTCTCAGCACTCCAAGGGATTTGAATTTGGACCGATCATTTTTAAAGACAGTATCTCTACCTGAGAGCCACAGGAAAATTTTTGGTGGCCTGCTCTCAGTTTCTCTCTAGAGGGTATTTGCTTTGCATAAATATTTAAGCATATACTGGACAGGAACTAGTACCCAGGGGTTTTCTCTTTCACCTGAGCATTTTAACACACTGCAAAGCCAGTCTCATGCTGAAATTTGTAGGCAGAATCCATCTCTACATATATGTTTTCTTTGGTCAGATATGGTATGACTTTTTCCTTTTACAACTTCAGGAAAAATGTACTGTTTTATTTTTCACCCTGAATATTTTCATCTATTAAAAGGAAGCAATACAACGAAAGGATTTTACAATAATCTTCATTAAAAACAAGTATCCTAGCATACCTTTTATAGAATGCTTGGGAAGAAAAGAGGTGAGGCAGGATGCTTGAGAGGGGGATGAATTATTCCTTTATGGAATAGAAGTAGCAATAACTTTGTTACATGATTCTGTAAGGGTTCAACCTTTCCATGCAGCAGCAAATTGAACATATTTCTTTCACTGATATAATTAGTATTTTGACTTACTTGTTTTATGGAACTTTATCTTATGAAGCCAGTGGCCAGACACTTTATTGCTCTCTGATTAACCCTGAGATCAGTGCTGTGTGTTTTTGTACAACAGCTCTTTCTGAGCACGTCCCTCTGACAAGAGACGGGGAACATATTCCCATCACGTGCTGTGAGAAAAATCAATGAAACCAGCTGAAGGACCCAAGGGTTACATGAGCCAGCAAAGCTTCCCAAAAATGCAGGAGAATTAGAGACATGCTCTGAGACAGAAGAAAAAACAAAACACCAAAACAACAAAACTTGGAATATTTGCAGACAAAGTCCAACTTACTTTCTCCTTTTTAGATAATCACTATCACCTAAAATAGTAAAATAGATGAAGTAGGAAAAAACTTCATTTGAATTTTATAAAGTATTTGGATCACTATTAGTTAACAAAAACAAAATCTCAAGACCACAATTATCTAATATATACATTACTGTAGTGGTCTATAAACACTACACCACATTTAAATGACTTATTTTAGACAGCATCCCACACAACAAATTGACTGCAGAGGGTATAAACCCTTTTGGAGGCAATGCATTGTATCCTAAAACAGGTATTTAAAATGCATCAGCTGGTTCACAACCTCCAAGTGCCCTTTCCATTTTGTTTTTTGTTTTTTTAATTTGTTGCAAAAGGAACCTTAAATGAATAGGATAATACCTCCTTAGAAATATTATATCAAGATACTTGATATATCTTTGCAATGTCTATTTTAATATAGATTTCATAAATATACGGAGTGTGTGTATTTATCTTGACATACCATTTATACATTGATAATAAACATGTATTTGATACATATTTCTTAAATAACTTGAAAGTGCTCAATATCCAGCCTTTGGGAATGTTTCTGCATATTTTGATGAAACATGCAGAATCCTTGGCTGGATTAGAAAATGAACTACTGAATATATTGGGAATTAAATAATAATTTATATGTGCTCATATTCATGTTTGTGTGGCTTTGGCATTTTAATCTCTCACACATTACATGTTGCCTGGCTACTTTCCTTATCAGTTCATTAATACAGTCGTCTTTACTAAAATTACTTTGGCCTAATCCTTAGCTTTTGGCACAAGTTCATGGGTAGGAAGCAGCAAAATCTAAACCAATTCTGCTACATACTAAGTTAAACATTTATGTATGACTCAGTACTGAGTTCCTCACATCTCCTCTGCCATATGGTTTACAAAAAGGGTAAGATTCAGCAGCTTGAGGAAGAGACCAATACTTGTAATATATAAAATCTCCCATTCAAACCAGTCCAAAGAAAAGACACATTCTTTTTATATATAAAGCCAGAAACCCAGGAGCTATTTTCTAATATGACTGAAGAAAACAGTTTTATGTTATGTTACGGTATCTAAAGTTTTAGTTTTCATAAGTATAAAGAAGATTCTCATTGATTTTTAAGCATACTTTATTCTTTAATGAATATTTATTTTGCCTGCTGAACTAACAGATGAACAAATGATCTCTAGTTTTCCTCAGCTGACCTAATCCATGATGAAAACCATGATTTTTCTATTTCCAGCTCACTACCAGAGGAAATAAGGTGAGCTGAATGTTTCTTTCCACAATTTGGATACTTTATGTATTAACTGTTCACATTAAGTGCTTGTTCATTATGTGTATAGATATACATATACATATATATACGCACACACTTTTTTAAACAATTGTATTTTCCATAAATAATGTGACTTATAGCAATGACTGGGAGCTAAACTTCAGTTCATTCCTACCTTAACAGAGAACTGATTCAAAGAGGTCCTAATGGAAAATAGTTTCATAATTATTGGTTGCAGATGCTAAAACACAATCTGAGTTAAGAAATTAAAGGGAGGGAGACTAAGAGAAGGGAATAGACATGTACGAACCCTGAAGATGTTTGTGTGTCGAATATACAAACAAGTGTGTAAAACTGTCCCTGAAAAATATTTATCAAGGAGAAATAAAGCTTATGAGAGAGGTAAAAAAAAAACTTTCCTTGCCTAAATCAGAGCACACAGAGTTACCATTTAACATCCATAAGCTGTTTCTCCTGAGACTGACTACCAACCCTTACAAGGAATTTGAGTTCTGCACAAATAAGTCAGTGCTAACACACATCATGTGCTGCTCCTGTGAGTAGGAAATGCATCCCCCTCACTCTTGTCTACTCTACAGAGGTCATTCAAGTGGAATATCCCTTCAGTATTATCAGATTAGCGTGAAGAATCTATTCCACACAGAGAACCCCATGAAAAAATGGAACATTAATTGATCCCAGAGATAACTACAACTATCTTGGTGTTCAATCATAAACCGATCTTGGCATAATTTATTTGAACTAAGCATAAAGAAAACAAAAAAAAACCACATAAACATAAATTCATCTAAACTAGTTTAATTGGAGGTGTCACATGAGGGAAAGAGGTGATCTTTGACATCAAACAAGTTATTACTTCCAGATCGTTGTGGTAAAATATAGCCAAGAACAAATGAATTTCCTTGAATCCTAATTTTATACAAAAATAGTTCACTAAAAATGACTGAATTGTTTTATTTCATATTTAATCTTCAAAAAAAAATCTATAATAAAATAAAACAAAAAAGCTAGCTTTCTGGCTTCACATAGTATCACTGCTTGAACTAGTGTCAGGTGTAAATTTCTAATTACATAGATTTGCATTAGTCACATGTTAAGAATCAACTAGCAAAACCTAGATAAGGACTAAGTAGAAATAATATCCTAAGTAAATCTTCTGAAAAAACCAGATGTTTAACCAACCTTGGTTATTCGCACAAAAAGGCTGTGACTGAACTGAAAACTGTTCACTTTCCATTCCATTTCCATTATATATTTATCATAGCAAGAGGGGAACCCCTTATTTTCTCCATAAACTATATGGTTGGAGAAATGTACTTCCCTGATTATGACATTTTACTAGAGGACCAGTGCTTTGCAAAAAGTAGCATGTGCCAGAAGACTCATCTCATTAAGCCAATTCATTTTTTCTTTACAATGTAAACAAAGATACTTAATCTGTATTTATGCAGACTAAATCAGGTTTGGAGACTGGAGGTTCAATGAACTGAAACTGCCAATGCTGTTTAGATTTACAAGCCAGCACTAGTATTAGAAAATGAAAAAGCCTAATCAGATTCTGAAAACTGATTGTCATTCTGGACTTTTGTAAGCGTACATGCAAAGCAATTTGCTCAAAATATTTTTTCTAATAAAACCAACTAATCAACCAAACAAAAATCAAACAACTACCAAACAAAAACCCCCCCAAACATGGAAAACCCAGAGAAGTACAGTACTAAGTAAGCTCAATGTGCCAATTATTGCATAAAAGCAAGCCCCATATAGAAGAAAATTTCATATTAAAAGATAATTTCTGTGTCCATACTGAAATATTCACTACAGAATGCTTTAGTAACACTGGAAATCAAGAATGTTGCCAGGGGACACTCAAGATTGTCTTTAGAGTGGCTACTTTTTAGAAGAATGCTTTATAAAAAAATGCACATAGTTCTCAACAAAAAGCTTCACATTAAACACCTGTTGCTCATTTAAGAGTTTGGGGGGCTGTATTCCTCTCTCCTTCAAACTGGAGACCCTCAGTACTATTTCTAAAATATCACTGAAGTGATAAACTTTAGTGATATATTAGAAACTCTCTGGTATTTCTGCATCTTGATTTACCTACAGGTAAACCTAAATAACAATTACAAAAACAGTGAAGAAGGAGTAGTCAGATGGCTTGTTCTGGGTCTTCCTTGCCAAAGTGTATAAGGATAGATGATAAAAATTCCTGTATTGATTAACCTCTGCACATTTATAAACCTCATGAGATACCGAGTTTATGTGTGCATTTGCTGTGTGGATCACTGAGCACTGGATGGTTCTGTTGCTTTAATTACTTATGGTCAGCTCATTAAAATAGGACAGAATGAACTGAAAAAAAACCCTCTGCCCATCTCATCAGCAGAATTCCAGGAGTAGAGGGTCTTGGAAAGGCTTTGAGAGAGATGGAGTAAAAAATGAAAAAAAAGGGATATGCAATGATTGCATAACATAAAAGAAGCTGCAACCAGAAAAGCGCCTCTCTGTAGCATTCCAGTGATAGAGCAAATGTATATTTACACTGCAGATCACCTCTTAAGCTTCAATTGAAAGAAAAAAAAAAAAAGGAGAAAAAATGTGCTCCAGTTAAATTCCTGAACTGATTGAGTATGACAAGGGATATATTAAACTGGTCACGGAACATTTGGTGGCAGATTGACAGTTGTCACATGCATTTCTTAGTGGTACCTCCCATCAAGTTCGAACTCTTAGAGAAGTGTCCTCACTTCCACTATGAATTTGGAGATCTCACTATAAACATTATCCAATTAGAGTCTCAGCACAGAGATTGCAGCAACTTCTTAGCCTTCGAAGGATCAGCCTTGGAAGTATTTTTCAACATTTCAAGAAGGCATGAGAGAAACAACTCAAAAACCAATTCCCCAAACGACACTGAGAGGAGGAAGGATAAACACAGTATGCATCAAGTTTAGAAAAAGGTGACAGATACATTAATTTCCTGGCTCAGCCAGAATTCTCAAGTCACCTTTGGAGAGCTGTAAATAATTTCTACAGTGCACTTCATCTAGAAAGAACTTCATATATAGGAAAATAAGCAGAAAGTTTGACTTTTTCAAGCTTCTTCTAGAAGTAACTGTCATCAAAAAGGGCATTTTCACTGACACAATTAACTAGACTATGAATGTAAGCAAATAAGTAGTAGATGGATTACCAAAGACATCTGTCCTGCACACGATTGCATCTTTTTCACTGGTAGGAGTGCTGTGATGGACACTTGAACAATTTGAAGGCAATCTTTTATTACAAAACCAAAGATATCTCACTAGGGCTAGCAATAGTTCTTTAATCAAACCAAAAGATAAATTACATTTCTTCTGGTCCATGAAGTGAACTAGAAAGGTAGGAGGTGTCTGTCACGATGAGGCAGAGTTACAGGAACCTATTGCAGGCTCTATTAAGACAAGAGAAATCCCCACAATTTCTATTTTAATGCAACCATTATTCAGGACCTGTCTCATAGGGAAAGGTAAAGTGATTAAAGCAATTCAGCACTCAGACCATGGGGTAGAGCACTGAGGAAATCCAGGTTTGAAATCCATCTCAGAAAATCTTTTTTCTGTGTTAGTGGAAGAGGCCAGATGAAGGAACCCAGTTCATCAAACTTCTTGCACTCCCATGATGTGGTTACATAACTGAGACCTCTCTTTTTTTTCCCCCCCTCCTGTTGTTCTCCTGGCCCTTTTGATATGTGTGCTTTTATTATTTGAAGCCTGTCACAGTGTCTATCATGATAAAACTTTGAAGGAAAGGTACAGAACCTAACCTCAGGCCTGAACTCGCTGGGCAAAGAGTTGCAAAGGAATTATACTCTTCAGCTTCAAAATCCACTTCCAGAAAACTGGCTGCTAGTAACTCTGAAGAGGTCATTCATTTTAAAATGTCCTGTAGCCTGGTATTAAAAATAACTGAAATTTCATATTTCTCTTACAGAAGTAGCTCAGCAAAACTGAAATCCTGGCAGATACTTGACTCTAATAGGCTCAGGCTCCAAATGCGAGGGACAAGGAACAAAAATAAACATATGTTTCGATGGGCAATAGGTATGTGTATGCAGAGCATGAATGTACACGTGACTAATTTTTATTTTAAAATCCAGATCTCTGAAATATGTATGAATTTATGTTCAGATGTGTGCATTTCAGAAGTAGACAGAATTATACTTCTGAACAAAGGCAAAGAATGGAATATTGTACCAGCTGATGAAGTCTTTAGGGACTGTTTTTAGTGAGCTGCTCTTTTAAAGAAGACTGACTTTTGCACAGGAGAGAGGAAGAAAGAAACTGGGCTATCAGAAGGCTGAGATATGCTGCATTGTATTTTACTGGGATTGACATGCTAAAATCTGCATTGACCTTTCTGAGGAAGCATGGATGCCTCTAGAAAATCGAATGGAATCAGATGATTCCTTTTGGCATTGCCCTCATTCCAACCGAGTCCCTTACTGCTGCTGCTCTTTGCACTGCAAACACCAAACCACTGAAGGGGCTCTTCCTGTGTCACACTGACTCAACTCTGGCAGCAAATCCAAGTCATACCATGCTTGAAATCCCAAACTGTGCTTTGCAATACCTGTCTCATAATGACAACAAGGCATGGCTCCAAGAGATTTAGGAAAAGAAAGGGCAGAATAACACACAGATTAGCCACACCTGGACATATTTTGGGTTGTCTTCAGCAGAGTACAGCCTTAGGTGACATTTACTTATACATCTGAAAGTGCAAATAAATAACTCTGAAACAAAGAACAGCTAAATCTAAATGCTAAAGAAAAGACATTAAATAACTTAATCTTTCTAATTTCATATTACTGCTGCTCAGTGCAACACTATTTATCGTTTTTATAGATTTAATTTAGATCATGTGCTTGCATATGTGATGAAAACAAAATGCAAAATATTAGATTTTGCTTGTTAATTAATTTTTTTTAGTTTCACTTCCCAGAGTAACATGAAAACACACTTATATTTTGCAATAATAAATGATTAAATGATTGGTGACTGTCCCTAAAAATTGTGTCTATAGAAGCTAAAATTATATGGAGGAATACTTCTAAGGACTGTTTATCGAGTTTTTCTGATTTAATAGGCAAGTTATATCAACTGGTTTTCAATAAGTTCACTATATGCAAGCAGCTCTTAAATTTACTGCATTATCAGCTGGTGAATCAACTGCATCTCCCTACAGAAATGAGACAAAGGCTGCTTCTGGCATTTATTCAGTTTGCCTTTTTTTTCCTCTTAAATGAAAATCAATAAACAGTTCTATATTATTAACAAAGATTAATTTGCCAGATTATTGCCAAACACATACCATTAATCCTGCCTTTGTCCTTAACACATTAGTAAATACTAATATCGCATTTTGCTTCAGATTAAAAAAAAAATAAAAGTGAAGATAGCACTTCCTAATACCTGACAGGATTTTCTCTTGATGAGAAATTCTCTCTTCTCCCCCATTAGAGATAAGGGAGAAAACAAATGAGAAATCATCATGAGCCACTCAGTTTAGCCATCAAAAATTCTGTACAGGTATGTGTGGAGTGCTATATTCTGTTTCCTTTGAAGTATATCTGAATTTCTTTCCCTCTACTGAGGCCTAATCCCAGCTGGATTTTCCTTTACGTCCACTTACCCTACACATTTATTCTCCTGATGTCAGCATCCACCTCTTCCTCCACTCCTGAACTACGTTTAGGTTGCTAAACCTAACCTGTTCAACTGCAGGTTCTTCCCCATCTTGCTCCTGTGAGCGTCACAGCCAAAGCTCTAGCTGCCATTGACATTCCTTTTAACTCTCAGCCTAAGTTGAGCTTTAGCTTTCCTGTCAGCAGAACTGACTAGTCAGGCCATGTTTTAATATTCCTCTTTTAAAGTCTCTTCATTATGTTTTCTTTTTGTGACCGGCATTGCTGGAGCAATATAAATAAATTTCTTCCACAGCAGCTTCTTCTATCTGTCCCCCAGTTTCTCCTCAAAGATCTGAGAGATTGCAACAGCTCACAAAACAATCAATCAGAGAATTTTTTTGCCTACAAAATACATCCATGCCAAGAACTCCCCTAGAACTATGCATTTCAGGGTCATTTATTCCATGTATACTGGGGCAATCTAGAAAGCCACCTAAAATAATTCTGTTTCTCATTGTTTTCCTCCAGATAGTGTAATAGTGTATAGTGGTACTCTAAGTTTCTAAGAAATGAAGACTCAACTGACACATACACATACCCAGATACGTATGTGAACCTTGTATGCTAAACATTTTCAAAGGAAGTCTGTCCAAAATAGTTTCGGCACAATAACAAATCACAAAGGAAACAGTCTGTTTGTTCCCATGGATGGTCATTATATCCCTAGGACATGCTGAGAAATACTAATTTTCTTCTATATTAAGTCATTTTCTGCATTTTCTGCTCATCAAAAAAAAAAAAAAAAAAAGGAAGAATTCACAACATCTTTCAAAATTTCTGACACTGCACATAGGAAAATTTGAAATTTGTTGTCAGTGAGGGGCCCAGAATGGGATACAGGATTCAAGATGTGGCCTCATCAGTGCCAAGCAAAGGGGCATGATCACTGCCCTGGTCCTGCTGGCCACACTGTTGCTGATAAAAAATAGGTGTTTTTATATTAGTAGTTTGTATATTCATATACTGACACAAATCTAATAGTACTGAATATTAAGAAGGACATTTTTAACAGTCTTTCCAGTCTTTTAACTTGTCTTAGTGAATTCACTAATGCACAGACCTACAAAGTCGTGCTGTTGATAGCAAACAGCAGTAAAATAATGTAGTATTTATATATTTCTGATGATAAACTCAAACCATTAAAACAGGTTAAGGACCCATTCTTAAGACAACTGACTGAATCAGCAAAAAAATGTTAGCACAACACTCACTATTTGTCACTGGGATCCCCTTCCCACAGGGTGGATGTGTTTTGAAGTTCTGTATTGTAAATGACTCATTCAAGTGTGAGAAGAAGAATTCCACAATCCCTTTCCTCCTTTGATGTTTAGGTCTGTACCACATGCATAGAACTTAAGAAGCGTATTTCCCCCTTCATAAACTAAAATATCTCTATTTAATTTCTTAGCTTTAAAAGCTGATACCATGACTGGAATTTGTTATGAGTAAGTGCCTTACTGACAGACTGTCTGAAGGAGTATTCAGGATTTTGGATTAATTAAGTACAGAAGCATATTTCATCAGCCTGACACTGCACATATTAGTCCCACATCACCCGCTGAGAAACAAATTAACTTCATGGACAAGTACCTCTCTACTTTTTTGCCGCAGTACTTCAAGATATTTGAGCTTTTTGCAAACTCCCAAGAGATACAACTGAGTAATCAAAGTGGAGAAATTGGAAAGCATTGTTTGTTCCTTGCTCACGAACTTACCAAACTTTACTTTTCAGGACTACTGCTGGTCTCATCAGAATTCTCAGCACAGCAGTATCAGGCCTTTGAAATGTGAAGGAGCAACAACTCCAAGAGTAATGGTTGACACCTGCAATGCCACTCTTTTCTCCTTCATGCAGGAACCTGCTAAAGCAGCCTCCCCCATCTTCTGTTGTTACAACAAAACCAACTCAGCACTGCTATAGAGGAAGAGACTAGGAATTATTCACAAATAATAAAAAGATAAATTTAAATATAACAAAATGAAATTTAAGACTATCACTTCTCTCACGACCAGGTTTTCCTTGTGTAGTCAAATGCTTCATGTGTTAATACATAACTGTTGAGCAATACAGGGCACATGGAGCTATAAACACTTCGAGCAGTGGATGCAATCCAGACCAGGTTAGGAACAAGTCCCATTTCCAAAGAACTGATTCTATGACAAGGCCATATTTGGCAAGAACCCTGTTTTTTCAGTCTCTTCAATATATTACAGAACAGAATCTGTGCAGAGCCTTCACTGGATCTGACATAAATGAAACCAAGTTTTGAAACCTGATGTCCTTTATCGATGGCAGGAGCTCAACAAAAGTTGTTTCAATTCATTGGCTATGCTATAGAGAGGGTTTGCACACAGGTGTTAAGAGTACATAGGTGTTTAGATGTGTGTCTATGTGTATTTTAATATGTGCCTACACATACATAAATATTTAGAATATTAAATATCTATATTTAGATAGATATTGCCTTCTACTTGAAAATTTCGTCAGTTTTGCCAGCATTTGACAACATCCAGAACTGTCTCCCATGTTGGTAAAAACATTTTGCTTTGTGTAAAATAAAAAATCTTGCTTTCAGAATAATGACTTATGATACCTTTAGGAATTTTTTTCTTTTTTTTTATTTTTTTTTCCCAAATAACAGCAATGAAGAAAACATAGCCACTCCATCCACAGGCAAATTCTGGATTCACTTCAATCTTATTCATTACTTCTATTTTGAAATCTGCCATAACCATTAGTCTGGAATTTGACTTAGGTGTGCCCTTTATGGACTGCCTCAGAGGATTGACCACACCAATGAACAGTAGTTTTGTCACAGGAATGAGTTATAATATTGTGACGTCAGATTTTGACCCTCGTTCCTCAGTAACTAGTTGTTATGGATGGCATCCTAGCTTCACAAGAACAAAATATGCTACTGCTTTGGAAGAACAAAAAATGAAACTGCTAAGTTAGCTAAGAAGCCTTCACAGTCCTTTAACAGTTTAATTAGTGAAGCTGGAACCTTTTTTTCTGAATTTCTGTACTCATGCTGGAATAAATATTTGTTCTGTCTGTTCAACAATTGTGTTTTTTTTCCACTCATATGAATTAGGGAACATACAGGGAACAGTGTATTACACACAGGAATAATAAGCACAATTACACAGTTATTTCTCTTACAGGATTGTACAAACAGCACATAATGCGATTTTTTTGACCTTTAATTAAAAGATAAGTAGTCTGTGGGCAATATAAGCACAAATTAAAAATCTCCCTGTAACAGCAACACCTGCCAATTACACTGAAGAACTACTCCTGAGCTACAGAAGTCAGAACTACATATCACAGGGCTTCAGAGCCCCAGTAAAACAGGCGTATTTTCTTGAGTTCAGTCCATTGGTGAACTTCAGCCCAAAGAGAGCCAGTGTTGGTTTTAAAATACGGCAACAGGGACTACAGAACAATTAACTGCTCATTATCTTTACCACTTACATTTTCTCAACTCAATTATTCTGGAATAATTGCTTTTTTAAATTCTGCTTTATTTCTTGATTATATCTGAATATAATTCTGAGCATTATTCCAAGTGTTCTATCTGTCATTCCTGCCCGGCTGTTATCATTTCAAGTGCATTTCCTTCCACAGTTATTTTGTTTACCATTAATTCATTCTCTCGCTTCCATGATTTGAACACTACATTACAATATTTCACTGATCACATTTTCAGTTTGATGCAACTTTTCCCTCTCTCCTTCATGCCTTTGCCATACAAAAGTGAAAGAAAGGGAACCAGAATTTAAGACCATCGCTACTGCTGTGGTCCAAGTTGGTGGCTACACTGTGCTGATGCAGTGCTACTCCTGACTAATGTGGCATCTTTCAGGGCTATGTCAGATATGTTTTCACATTAACTGTGATATTCATAAACTGTTAAATGAGCTCTCACACACACAGAACACGAGCATTGCTCCCTCAGAAAATGAAGATATACCACTGCACACACACAGTGCCTACAGCGACCTACCATTAGCAGACAGTTATTGCAGCTAACCTGATTTTCCCCTGAAACAAGGACGTGAACTGAAACACTCATTGAGCCTGTCATGCACCCAGAGAGGCTCAGCCCTGCCAATCACCAGAAACATGAGTTAGATTAACCTGTTTTCACTAACTTCTGGCTCTCTGATAACTGCTTCAGATTCGCCATGTAGGTCAAGAGGTGTCACGCCAACTCTACACACAAGAATGTCCCCCTCTAATTCTTCACATAGGAAACAATTTATAGAACAAACTCATTGGTAGTGCTGAACTGAAGAAAAAATGGGAGAACTTGACATGTAGATGTCTAGGGATGTTTAAGAATTCAAAGCAATGTGCCCCAGGGTTTGGAAATCATTATTGCAGTAATTTTCTCTCAAATAACAGACAAAGACCATATATCAAACATCATATAAAATTTTTACAGCTCCCTGCCCCATGTGGGAAAGCTATCTGGGAGAAAAAGCTAGGGATGTTTCATACATACATGTATATATATATAAAATAATTTCCAGATATTAATCCTCAACATGCCTCAGATTTTGATATTTCTCTAGCACGGATATGGCATATTCGGTTGACTACAGTATTTATTCCTGCTATATAGGTGGTGTATTTAATTCCCCTAGTATTTTTTTGTTTTATTGGGGTTTTTTTGTGGGTTTGTTTGTTTGTTTTTTGTTAGTTTTTGGGGTTTTTTTACATCTTGCATGCTTATTCCACATTTTTTAGTTACAGAAACTTTTTGGTGAAGTACAAATCAAGTAGACTAAGCACAAGATAGACAATTTGAAAACAGTCTTTTCTGTGCTCTGAGTAAATATCCGTTATAACATAAGTTTTACTCATTTCTCTCAGTTTTCAGACCACAATATATCTCTGATCATGGGGAAATTTTCAGAAATTCAATATCTTCAATAGATCATGTTCTGCTTATAAATATTTTATAATACAATAAGCAGATCTTTGCATCTGTGTCAGACAGCAAATTGTATTTCATAAACTTTTGTCTTTATTTTCTTCTTTTTTTTCATTTTTTAAAAACAAAATTGTGATGGATGATAAAAGTAGACTAAGAAGTGTAATCTCATTATTTTAATCATCTGTTTAAATGAAAGTTCTGCTGAAAAAATGGGCTACAAACAACAGCAAGTGAACTATCAAACCAGCCTCATTACCAGAAGTAACAGAACATCCTTTGGTTTCCTGGATGTCTGGCTCATTATTAATCTATTCATTATAAATCATTTCTTGTTTATAGAGAAGAGAAACATTGAGAAGCTCAATCCAGTTGTGCTCAATTAGCTCACAGATTGCATGAAAGGCTAAATTGGAGGCAAAAAAGATTATGTTGCTGTGCCTTACTGCGCTTTGTCTGCCACAGTTCAAACAGCACCAGCTCTACATATCCACCCATTTTACATCCTCTGTTCACAGCAAAGACCGTAGATTGTGTCACACATCAGCTGATACTAAAAAAGAAAAGAGGAACAGCAAGTGTCTTACATAACTTCAAACAAAGCATTCCAAAATGCTATTAAGCTTTACAGCTTCTCAGGATCAAACTGTCGGTGTGATGGGAAAACAAACTTGCTTTTAATGCAAGGACAGGATTATTTATGTCATGCCAGCCTTCTGGTGCATTTCTATGCCTACCAAGAAGCTGTGCCTTTTTACACCAGTTCTGGAAGTGGCTCCTAATTAAACCATGTACACAAAGAGAAGCACATCTCTGTTTTGCTGTGTATACAAACACATATGATTAAACACTAGAGAGTAGGTTTATACATACAAAGCGTGCTTGGGATGAAAATAGTAAACTTAATAAGTCATTATCTACATAGCACTGGAACTCACAGTAAATATAGGGATGATGTGTTGCTCAGTTTCTATAAAAAATTGAAGGTGGTTATAATATATGATGTTGTCACACTTTAGAGTGCTCTAAAACAATTTTCATCATCTCCCTTTGAAGATATTGTCAATAAAAGTTTAAGAGCTGCATGATTATCACAGCAAAATATTTAAACATCACAGATGAGAAATATCTATTTTAAGGCTTGCTCTACAGTTGAAATTCAGAAAATGGCATTTAGGCTGGTGATTTCCTATGAAAATGACAGTGGGTCAAACATTACATGTCTATATTTAACTGGTACATTACATTTATTGAAATCTTTCCTCTCCTCATGCCCCAAAATTAGCTTTTCCAGAATATGGTATAGTAAAAAGGCATCAGAAAATGTAATAGTTCCATAAAAAATATATAGCACTCACTAACCTTTTTCTCTTTGGGAACAACTCACCAAAATCAGTTAGTGACTATTTTCATTTTTTGCTTCTTTTAGTCTTGCCCTCTAGATCCTATACTGAAAGGGCTCAGGAAAATAAACATGGCAGTAAACAGGAATTTTGGTTGAGTAAGGACACTAGGTCTTTACTAAAAGTTCAAGAAGACCAATTTCCTATAGGCGCAGCTGCTCAAATCAGAGCTATTTCAAATAACTATAAACATCTATAGCATTCAGTCGCTACGATAGGGAAGGCTCTTCTTATAAACTTAGGGGAAAAATTATCGAATTCTTTTCCATATTAACTTTGAATCATGTACACATCTCAAGAAATAATATTTGATTTTAAATACAGAATTTTAGGATGATGTGGAGTAGAGGACGAAGTTTAGATACTTCTTTATACAGAACCTGTAGATTGTTAAGCAGTAGCTCCTTCTCAATGAGGCATTTTCACAGGAAGTGGCAGAAAGCATAAAGAGAACACTATTTTTTTGACAACTCTCCCTTGGGTTGTATTTTTAAAAGAAGTTAGCATCCTGCCTTTAAAACAAGGAAGGAATAACCAATCCACTTGAATAATTTGGTCTACAGGAGTTATCCAAAAGCTTCATTAGACAAGGAGCCCATAAAGGCTCTTATTTTTCAAAAACTGAACAAGCGTCTTTCGTGATGAATTTTGTTCCAAATACCCCTTTTTTCACTGTTTTCTTGCTCTCTTCTCCCTTCCAAATGAAGGATTTCTCCCCCCCAACTAAAACAAAATTAATGTCTCATCCTCTCATATCTGGTGTCACCAGAGTATAAAAATTACATGAAATTCTGCAATACACAGTAGACTCTATATTGTCTGAAATACAATAAAAGCAATGAAAAATAACCAAGTGTGATGAAAAGAAACTGAAAATAGGGGTAAGGAATTGATATTTTTGTAGTAGCATGGAGACTATTAAATCAAACTCTTCCAAAGAAAAATACATACTCCTCCCTCCCCTTTACAAGACAGGCTTGAGAAAGACTAAATGAAACAGCACAGCACAAATGGGGGAATAATGATTATTTTTATAAGCTGAAGCTGCCCCCAGATAGAAAGAATCAAAAAACTTGCAAGGTCAAAAGTAACAATAGACTAAAGCAGTCGGGGGGAAAAAAAAAAAATCAAAAGTTTGTCTCAAAGCACTGGTGAAAGTAGTTATGAACGAATCAAGCCAGTGAGCAAGAAAGAAGCACCTCAACTGAGGACTACACAGGAAATGTCAGAAGTGACTCAGGATGAAAAAGCTCAACCAATAACTGCTACTCGTAACCTCTTTCTCAAAATACCTCTTTCTTGACACCCCCAGACTGAAAAAAAAGCAAACACTAAACACATCTAAAAATTGTGTTCCGGGAACAGAAGGAAACCATAAAATTGTGATGCATGACTTCTGTACTGGCCATATTAATGGACTGCTCAAAAAAATATAGAATTGACTAAATTGTAAATACTTGCTTTAATTTTACAGCAGCCTGGGCAGTGCTGTGCTTTGCACTTGTGGATGACTCAGTAGTGCTTTGGCTTGTGCTGAGAAATGCCTACGCAGCCCCAGGGCTTTCCCTCTGTCCCCCAGTAGGTTGGCTGGAGGTGGACAGAGGATTGGGAGGGCACACAGTAGGGACAGTGGACCTCAGCTGATCACAGAAATATTCCACAGCCCACGAGGCCATGCTCAGCATGGCAAGCTTAAGGCAAGGAAGAGGAAGGAGGGTTGTTGGCATCTCTCCTCCTTGAAGGCTACACACCTGCGTGTTGGGGAGGAGCAGGGAATGAATGCCTTACTTTGCTATGCTTCACCTTTTTTCCACTTATTTTATTTATTTTTCACTCTTTTTTGTCACAATTCATGAGCTTTCTCCTTTTTACCCTTCCAGCTCTTACTCTCACTCTGCCAGGTAGGATGAGCAGCTCTGTGAGTAGAAGCTGCTTCTGGGGTTAAACCACATGACCACTAAAAATATGAAATATACATGTAGTAAAAATACCCAAAGGGATGCAACATGTTTGTATTTATACAAAGAGAAGATAAAAGTACTAATATCAGAAAAGCCCTCAGAAAAGCTCGGAGCAGAGATTAAAAAAAAAATCATTTAAAAGCATTCAAGTTTCCAGTTACATTTAGTGTTTCCCAACTTAGGCACTACCCTTGCATCATTACAATCAATTGAAGCTTTATTACTAGATTCCCGCAATGTGAGAGCTAGCAAAAAGTCCTACAATCAGCAAAATGAAGGTTAACAGGACTTTCAGAAAACTGCTTAATGCAATTCCTTAATTGCTCAATATTCAACTGAATTTCAGATGCAAAAGCAGCAGTCCTTAACTCCTTTTTTTCCCTGACAAGGGCCAGCAAGTAACAGGTTTCAGTCTATGCCAGTTTGAATGAGGAAATTATTTATAAAGAGAAGAAAGGAGAAAGAAAGATATTAACTAATGAAGTAATTAAGCAAGTCACTGACAACATCTAGATTTTATTTTCTTGAAATAGGCTTCAGTATGCTTTAAATTAACTCTATAATGATACCTCATGATCAGGCATTATTCCAATAATACAGTGACATGATGACATTCTAATAAATAAATTCTTCATGACAGAACATCATAAACAAATTCAGAAAGTAAACATTTCATTGTGTTCAAAAAGACAATCCAAAATTTCAGTCAGAGATGTGACCCAAAAAGGATTTTTTTTTTTTAGATTGAAACTCTTAATTGCATAAATTACCAGATTTTTCATCATTATATGAAAGCTTGGAAAGGATACATATATGCCCTCTTCTCGTTTCAACTCTGTAGTGTCTACTAGCTTTGTAATTAAAAAAATGAAGCATTTTTCTTCTGCAATGAAAACACCTACATGGCAAAAGTAGACAAAAAGTCCTTGCCTACCACTGGATTAAGATTTTTTCCAGATGTGAATAACTAATTATAAAATTCTGGAAATCATTCAGGTTTCAAAGTTGAGAACTTTTGAAACACAAAAGTTACATAAAACAATAGAATGCAATTTCATCTGAAATCCATACACAAGCCACACAAACCAATCCTTGGGTCCTTTGTCCCAAAAATTACAAGCTCTTTATACTTGAACTCTGAGAACTGTAAGATTTATTTTGATCTTCGACTCAGATAGCAAGGCTCATTAGATCACAATTTCTCTTCTATTTTTCCCCTTTATAATAACAGTATTTGTGGCTTTAAACAATTTATTAATGCATTTTAACTGTTCTAGATATTTTCTAGACATTATAAATTTTTACACTACATGTTTTAATTATTTTGTTTCCGTTTTCAAGAAAAAGTGTAGAATTGGATCTTTGGAGTTGTACCGCAGATCTGCTATGTGAATATCTTCTGAAAAGGTATTTCAATTTCTTAGCCTCTTACAGCAAATGACATTTGTATATATATCAGAATAATTTATATTCCAAGCTTCTAGATCCTTCTCAATCTTGTTGATACTACATCTGTTCCAATACTGATTTTCATTCTGCTAGCTCCCTTGTCCTTCACTTTTCATTTTAAAGGGAAATTAATACCAAACTCATCTATTTTTAATTTTTATAATGATATTCTCCCTGAGTCATAGGTTGTGTGGCTCTGGGGTTATTTTACTGGCTTTTATAATGTGTGATAGAGACGTTCACAACCATAAACATCCTGTTCACATAAGAAATCCACATGATTTCATGCTTTTAAGCCTCAAAGTGATAGGTTGATCATTTATTTTTCTCAGTCTGGGTTCGAAGTGCTGAGTCTCAGTGTCAAGGATATTTCATGGACAATTATCAGTTATACATGAACATGATTTTTAATTTTCCCTGCCAAAGCAAACAAGAGCAAACAGCTGCAAAATATGATAAGCTGTAAGAATATAAAAAATGGGAGGAGAAGAAAAACACTTTACTGGAAACTTTGCTGAAAATAAAGCTTATTCTTAGTATTTCATATTGGTATAAGCTAGAAGAGCTTCAAATGGAAGCTGAAGGAACTGACCAAGACATGGAAGAACACCCATACTCTGGTACAGTAAGAACATCTTGAAAAGGTCTCTGATTGTGAGAGGGATGCAACATCTGAGGTATCATCATTCCCTCATTTCTGTGGTGGTTACTCTGTTGGTCTACCAACCATCAAAAATGGGCTGGGGTTTAGCTGGGGTTTTTGTTTGCTTGTTTGTCTTCAAATAAAAAGTTCCATGTTCTTTTTTAATTGTGAAATTATGTTCACAATACTGTTCTAACTATTTGGTCCTCTGCTACTTAATATAGATGAAATTAGAAGGCCATGATATATTTCAGAATAATATTCACATATGCATGGCTTTAATTACTTCTTGGCATTCTATATCTAAAATATTTATGACACTAAAACTGTGACCTTTTTTTAGTCCTGGTTACGGTTTACAAAACTTTATGCAAACATACTGCCTCTTCACATAACCAAGCACATAGGATAGTCCATATTTCTTAAGGCCTGATATAAAGTCACAAAGATTTCTGTTTCCAAAAGGTGCTGAACACATGGTTTCACTTTTTCTTCTAATTTTTGGTGGTGGTTGGCCCAACCACCACGATAGGCAATTAATCCAAGACAGTGCCTTCACTAGAAAAACAAACCCACGATGAAGCCCACACATGATAAAGTCTTAAATGTATGTGAAGCCGTCATGATTTTGCTCCTCTAGGTTTGTCATTTTGAATATTGTTTTAAATCAGAGAAATTTTACTTTTTCTTCAGGAATCACTGAAAAACAATCTTACAAGCTAAAAGATAGATTTAAAGCTCTAGCTGAAATTCACGGTTGGCAACTTAGCTCCTCTGGGCAATTAAAAGTCCTGACAGTAAGATTACCAGAACTGTCGACTAGACAGAATTCATGAGCTTGGAATAAGACCAAAAAAGAAGAGCTTCCAAAAAACCCTTTTTCTTAGTTTCCATATCTAGGTATATATTTTCGGCTTGATTCTTCTAAAAATACATACACCAGAGTAGGTGTAGTGTGTCTGCACGCACATGAACTAGAAATAATGGAAAACAAAGTAGTAAAACAACTCATCCTAGCTTCTCTAGGGAGACAACTTGAAAACAAGTCTGATAAATGATAATGGTAACACTTAACAGCGTTACCTTTCTGCAAGGCTGCCAGATTACATGGTATGAATGTGTAACAGGAATTAGCAAACTATAATAAATGAGAATGTAAGATTATTGATCATACTTGTGTGACAGCAAGTCAATCAGTCACAAGAAACATATGGTATTTGGAGACACCAAAAACACTTTGTAAGAAATTTAGAAAATATCACAGCTTATTTATAGTTATACACTTTGCCACAAAGGACTCATTTTTTCTTATTGCCAAAGAGAAAGTAGATGTCGTTTTTTCTTAGCATGGTTATTCTGAGTGCAATCCCAAACTCTCTCAAAGTTCTTTGAAGGCAAACATTACACGGTTGAAATGTTAGAGAGAGTCAAAATCATATTTTTGCCTTGTTTTGAATGTTATTCACAGTACCTGTTCACTGTACTTTTTTTTTGAATAATAAGGTCAGGAAATTTCACTTGATCCATTTAGATATGTAGTTCACTAATCTGAGAAGCACTATCCCCATGAGTGTTATACTCAATTTTACATATCCAATATCATCAATAAAGAAATGCAGGATTTCTCTCTTTCCCTGTAAAATATACTACATTCAGAAATTAAGTATTTTTTTGAGATTAAAGTAAGAAATTAGTGTAAGAAGTATTTTTGCTTAGCTTCATCATCTCATCTGCTTAGCTTCATCCTTTCAAAATTGAGACCAAAAATGCTCCAATTTATCATGGTTTATAGCCCTGGATAAACTAGAGAATTTTCCACAAAAATGTCTTTTAATGCAAGAATTCAGGAACAACTTATTTTGAAACTTGTCATTACACACGAACTCAGAGTGGATTTTACACAGTAGGATTTTATTTAACAAAAAAACAAACACAAAACCACTCAACTAGAACATTAACAACCTTATTCTTGCATACATTATGTGCCACTAATTAATACTACTTTTGCTATGAAACTGGAAAAAAAATCTCCCCATTTTATTTTCCCAATTCTTTCCATAGCATTCTGCCTCTGACTTTGAGTGTCATGTTTTCAGCTCAGAAAATTCAATTTTACTCTAGTTCACTAGGGTGGAAGCTGAAAATAAACTAGGACAGAAGTAGGGCTATGTGAAACAGCTTCTTTGTATTTCCTGACAATTTACAAGTATGTTTTATAACTGTGGAAAGATGGGCAGGATTAACCTTAAAATTTAACTTTTACAGCAATGTTTTTAAGTGGTTGTAGGAATTGCTGTCATATTCCAAATAACCTACGGGTTTTATGTGGCGTCACAGCTACTTTATTATCTTTATATGGAGAGATACTACTGTATAATTCTACTGTAATGCAAGGCCATGGTCAACATTCCTAATTCTGCTCATCTCAGCATCTGAATCACAACGAAAAAACCAAGCCACACCTACTTAAAGACAAATAGATCTGTGATCCAGATCTCCCCACATCCATGATTATATTACCATAACCAGTGCTCCATGGATGACATCTACGTAACACTGGGAACAAAACACACAACGTTTACTGAGGCTCTAAAAGTAAATTTGTTAATTAGGAAGACAAAAAATTTACGCTATGTCGACATCTGCTCTTCTAAAAGAAAGAACCAAATGTTGGAACTGAATGGAATGCCAAAAAATCCCACTCTGCTGATCGTATTTAGGAAAGTTTTTGCTTCAAAGGCAGTGTTTCTTTTAAAATTCAACTCTCAACCTGTCTGCTCAAAATAGGAAAGGAGTCACTTATCAATGAGTCACTTATCAATCACCATTGTAATGCCTGCCAGCCTATCACTGCACATCCTTTAAAAGCTGATACTTCCAAACCTTCAACGTACACAGCTTAAAAAGTAGGAGTATTTAAAAATCTACTTCCCTTCATTCTGAATGCAAAGCTTTCTTCTATGTAGTTTCAGTTGAACTTCACTTCAGACATTATAAAATATCAAGTACTAGTCACCAGTGTAGAAAAGCGGTAATTCATTAATTTCCTCTCCTCAGTAAATTGCTCATGTCAGTATTTCTCTGATCTTGTCACTAAGGTTAGTTATGAATAGCTGTAAAACCTGTACCACTGGAAACCAGCTCGTAGTGAGGAAAGAGCTTATCTGAGGATTAATACCTCAAAGTAAGCAAAAACATGTTTGAATATGAATCATGTGGATATTGGGTATTCTTTTAAAAAAAATAAAATCACAAAAAACTACCCTTATTCACTAATAACCCCATGTTCTATACAGAAATAATAAACATGTATAGGGTGTCCTCAAAATACTTAAGCAATAACTGTCCTTTAAAGTTGCATATAATTAGACCTTAAAGAAAAATTCTTAGTAAAAAACCCACTGAAAATCTAAATCACGGAACAGGTTACTTTATTCATATACAATCATACAAAGTAAGTGAATGTCCAGGAGTTAGATTAAGAGGAAAAAGAGATAAAATTGGAATCGCTTAATATTTCTGCTGCAAAAGGGAAAAACAACAGCAAAGAAGGGAACATGTCCCAAAAGAGATGTTTCAAAGAACAGAGATATGAACAAAACAAAAGCATTGAGGTATAGCAGATGTCAGTTTAAGTATTTAAAAATATTTTTACGTTGAAGATGATTCTAGGAGTAGAAAATGTTATAGATGAATAATTGTAAAAATTGATGTGGAAAAATGTAGGTATGACAACCCAGAGAAACTGGAATAAAAACTGCAGTCACAGTGACATTGTGCTGATGCAGGCTGAAAACAATGGAATGCATAATGCTGACAGAAGGACAGCAGTGCACTGCACAGCCAAGCTACTGAATATTTTCAAGCCCTGCAGATTCACTGGGGCTAGTTCTAGTTCATTCTCACAGCTAGAAAGTGAATAAAATAATACATGCCCATTTCAGTAAATCTTTAAGAACTCTTCTGCTGAGAAGCACAGCACAAGTGAAGTGTAGTAATAATGTCAAGACATTTTCAAGACAAATGAACTTGAGAATTTGGCAAAATTGTCTTTCAAAGTATTAGGACATAAACCTCCTCCCTCTCCTTCACTTCATCCCCAACTAAATTCCTCATGCAATTGGAGAATGTAATTTAAACTTTCGTAAAGTTGATGCAACATCATTTTAGTTTATTTTTATTAGTTATATTTTGCTATATAGGCGCTTGAAGCTGGTGATTACTACAATATTACCATATTTTTGTATTATATATATAATAGATATTGTAAATATATGCATTGCATCTTTATTTAGGCAGAAGTTTGGATTTCCTACACATACTTGTTCAGAAATGTGCCCTGTTTTCAGGATGCTATTACACCTCTTAGGAGTGACAGAAACAAGGGGCACTACAAGGATCAAAGAGATAAAGCACAACACAATGAGGAAAAAAAAAAAAAAAAGGAGCGCTTCTCTTTATATGCAGTAAAAAGTTTTGGTTTTAAAATGCTCTCACAACTTCAAAAAAAACTTCACTGTCACTCCACCTCATACTCAGCTACTTGGAGCAATGAGAACAACCTGGAGACTTGGGGGCATTTTTAATTGCTTTTGTATATTCACCACTGCAAGAATTCACTTTACTAGCATGGTTGAGTTGAGAATAAGAAGAATCTGACTGCCTGTTCTGTTGCCAAAACATATATACAGACTAGAAGCAAGAAAAGTAAGATAAGAAGGTATCCAAAATTGATTGTTTCTCAATTTCTCTGCTATTTAGGAAATCCTTGGGGCAGCTGCTGCACCACCAGTCTTTTTATTAAAAGAAAATACTGTTTAATTACAGTTTCAATTAGATTACCAGGAACCAATATACACAAAATGCGTTATCGTTCTGGAAGCCTGGCCTGAATTAAAAAACTTCAATTTTTATTTACTTTTTGTAGCTGAACCCAAGCCAGCCTTCTTATTTCAAATAAGAAATGCATTTCCCTTCACAACATTAGGATAAAAATTAACATTATGTGCATCTTGTAAAGATATAATTAACAACATTAAGGATCACAACACAGACACCCCTCATGACAGACTAGCTCAAGAATAATGCTAAAAAATGCCAGCATGAATAACTGATTTTGAATTAATTTTCTGACACAGTCTTTTTTCCCTATTCTTTTCCCTTTCTCAATATTTTGGTTTTTCAAAAATGTGCGTGACTGAAGATGCTACCAAGTGAATGATTCAAATCTCCACTGAAGATCTCCCTCTTCCACTAATTCAGACTATCTTTTAGATCACACTTCTGGGATTAATTTATACCAAAAATCTTCCAAAACCATCTCTAATAATTTCTTATGGGCTGCAGCTGTCCTATCAGTTGTAAGGAGCACAATAAAATATGGAAGAACTCTAATTGTTAGCCAGCTTTCCTATACAATTCTGAATTAATGAAAGTAAGAACAACTTGTAGTTTCTGAGGCAAGAGTGCTTGGGCCATGCACATACATTGACTCTACTACATTAATTTGGGCAACTGGACTTGAAAATTTCATTTAATAACACAGAATATGTTTGGTGCGAGTCAAATAATAGGGGAAAAAAAGTAATTTTTTTTATCTGGTTGAACTTATCTCCACTATTAATGAAAGCAAAAAGAGTTCGGAGTTACGAACACCTCCATGGGCAGGTTTTCAGGCTCTGCATGGAAGATGATAGCAGAAGCAAGTCTGAAGTCACACACATGAGTCAAATTTCAGCTCTTTATATGACCTTATATATTCGTTTTGCTTCCTTTTGTTGACTTGGACTTCAGATTATTTAAATTCAGATAATACAATTCTCATCTGACATATGCAGTAGTGGACACACTTCCAATAGCAATAAATTAAAAAAAAACTACATGAATGCCTAATCCAATTACATTTAGTCAACAAATTACATAATCTTTAAAACTTTCGCTTTTTCTCTGATAGAAAACAGATAGTATTTCCGTCCAGAAGTACATGATGCAATACATCTACCAATATCTCAGAGGTATGGCTGGGTATAGTCTCAGAAGGGCTCAAGATGATATATCACTGATAAAAAAAACACATATAAACTGAATTTTCAAAAGCAGCATAATTTATGTAATTATTTCTGCCAAAAAAAAAAGTCTAATTAATACAAAACACTGGCAATATACTTTGCTTATGCTATGTACAAGAAAATTTACTGGTCATCTGTACTACTTCTAACATTTTCAAGGCAGAATTCACTTGCTTGTTGGACAACTATCAAAATGGCAACGTTCTCCATTTCAGAATCATTAAGGATGGAAAAGTCTCCCAAGATAGAGTCCAAATTTTTACTGATCCCCATCTTGTCAACCAGACCATAGCAGTGAGTGCCACATCCAGTCATTTTTTGAACACTTTTGTCTGTTGAAAGAAGAGGCTTTGATTTCACAGAAAGAATTATGGAAGGACACAGAGACAACAAGCAGTGCATCTGTCTCAGTATAATTCCCAGCATTCTGCTCAGGATTTCTTTGTAATGACCTAAAACATTTTCCCCTCCAGGATCTGCTGTTGAATTATTCCATTACAATTGACCCAGAAACCTCGAGTTATCTTTTATGAAATATTTAAGATACTTTTTACATCCAGCTTATAGTTTTGGTTATTTCTCTATTTCATTATTCTATTTCCTGCAGAAAAAAATACCAAAAAAATCAGTCTTCTTGCCAGTTTATCTATTCCTTGCAGGATTGTTTCACATTTTAGAACTTAGTGAGACTTTTCTTTTCTTAGAGCAACATAAGTTTATACCCTTTTTTGATTATCTTTACTATTGTTTGTTTTGTTTTAAAACTCGTAAGCAATTCCTTCTTATTTCCTGTTATTCCAAATTCTTTTTCTGGGCAACATGTTTTTTATACTTTGTTCATAGCTCATTTCCCTCCAGGCTGCAACAATTATCTACATTCCTCTGGAGATCCACATTGCAATTACTACTTTTCTTCTTTCTTTAATACCTTTTCCCCTTAGCACTGACTATCTCAGAGATATTTTGAGTCAGCCACTGCTTCAGTTTTGGCAGGACAAAATTCCAGATAATTCTTAGGTAAAAGAATTTGCAACATGTGACTGTCCCAAAGGCAGAAAATTCTGCCTCCTCCTATCTTTCCACCTGTAGCTTATAGTTTAGTGAGCCTTACAGCCAACAAATTGAAGCACACAAGTGTGTTGCATTTCAATTTTGACTGCATTAGAGGTGCTTACCATGAAAAATTAAAAGGGAACTTCCTTTAGAATTGTCATGTAATTACAAAGTCAACAACTTCTCCTTACCCACTAATTACAGAAAATTGTATTTGATAGCTGCATAATTTGATCATAATTGCAAATATTTGCTCATCTTTAGTGCTGTTTGAAGAATATTTCAAAGTGTCTCCTCAATTCTTCTGGATTTAAACACATGTATAGTGTAAATAGAACACACTATATGCCAATGGATTGCTTTTATCTATCTGCCAATTTCATTTCCATTGCATTAATTCCTGTGTTGAGCAGAGTTTCATCTTTTTCAGCAGATGCACATAACTTCTATTTACAACAGTGTGGAATTGAGTGACAAAACATTACACCACCCCAAAAATTTGAATAATCCTACATAGTTTAGTATATTTTGGCCTGCTTTTAAATAGATTCATTTAGACTTGCATGTGCAACTCCCACACACGGACCAACACAAACTGCAGTGCCTGGAAGATGCAGTTACATGTCTAGAGGGGAGGAAAAGATTCTCCCAAAGGAGAAAGCCTAAAACACCCCTAGAGAAATGTATTCTGCAAAGTTGCCATTAAATTAACTGAAATTGAAACCATCTAGAGGAATCTAAACCTAAGCCACCACACTTGATTGGGCTGTATATAAGCAGCAAAACCCCATTGTCATTGGCTTTTAAAATTACTATTCTCCTTGACACTCTCATGGATTCATTTCTAAGTAACTTAATTCCTAATCCTCATTTTTCATCCTCATTCTACATGACAAGAATTTATCTATTATAAATGTAGCCTGGACAGAAAAAAATGGGTTTAAAATTAACAGAATTGAGTATTCTAAAAAGAAAACATATTTTATTTTACTATGGGACTTTGCTACACTATCATCCTAAAGTGTATAAGAATATCTCACTCAAAATATTTGGCAGTTTTTCATGTAGTTTTTATCATGGCTTTCAGGCAGTATGAAATTCTGCAGACTCTTTTTCTTCTTACAGTACATCTGTCCTAGAACACACCTTTAACAGACTCAGCTGAGAATTCATCCAGACCATCAAATTATTATAATTATATTGGATGATGAGAAAATGAAGTTTACACGAAAGAACACATGGAGTAAATACTAAAGAAGAATACCACGAAGGAAGAAACATTCCAAACATTAATTTGTCTGGAGTGGAGAAAATCAGAACTGATTCTATTTAAAATTCACCATTTAGAGAGAATCAACTCAGGCATATTACAAAACTAGCACAAGCAGCAAAATATTAGTATTCTGAGTTGAAAAAGCCTCAATAACTTCAAGTGAAATTTAACACTATACTATTCAGCTGCTCTGTCTTGAATTATCCCTGTTGATCTAAAGAAGAGACAATCATACTGGGACCATTGATTAATTCTACAACTGTATTTGTTGCCTGCTCTCTTCACAGGTAAATGACCCAGAATTATGGGTTTATTTGCTGAAATAATATTTTCCTTGTTTGAACAAAGTCTTAATAAATTAAGCTGTATGACTCTTATTGTTCATATTTTCCAACTTAAAAGTCAAGTCATATCAAAATTAAGTCAAGTAATTTTTTTTTTTCCTGCACAGATCCTCCATCAGCAGAAATCTGTGGCATTCCTAATTTAGACTGATGTCTTAATCTACATATATTGAGACATTCTTCAAACTGTACAGAGAAAAACCTGTACAAGTAGTAAAATCTGTATGGTAAGAATGAAGGATGTAGAGAAAGCAAGAAAAACACTTTGTAATATGAAATAATCCTGCAGGGAATGTGGGAAGGATGCCTGATACCAACAGAATAATCTCCCTGAACAACAGGAGATCTGTCTTATGGAACCACATTAACCCCACAGAATAATCAAGAAGAACACCTGGCCCAATAATATCAATGATGTCATAAATAGATGAGATTGTCTCCTGTTGGGGAGGTGAAAGGAACATAAGGAGCACAGGAGAGGAACGATGGGAAGAATATGGACCATGGTGGTTCTGGTTTCCCTTGCACCTTGTGACCTCTCAAGTGTGAGCACCATGACTGGGTGACATCAAGGGACATGGCCATCAGCACCAGCTGCATGATAGCAGCTTCTGGGGTAGGTTATAAAGGGCTTGACACAACAGCCAAGTGAGATTTATAATTACACTCTATACCACAAGAAGTCAGTCCTGCAGAAACTCCCCAAAATAAAAAGCTTTTCACTGGTTTGAGAAGCCAATGCGTACAGAGAATTTAACCTCCTCAATTTGCTCTGTTGCTGGAGTCCAAAAATAATCTGTTCCTAGCAGACCTCATCTTCTTTCAAGGTGTGACTTTCAGGAGGAGAAAAAAGTTAATTCTCAGAGTAGAGAATACAGGCACAGTAGAGAAGTGTATATATATATATTTCTGTGCACACATAGAAGTATAAATAGCTGTGCCACTATAAGCCCCGGTACTGCTATTATTGACTCGGTATCTCCATCAGGAGAAGAGCTAGGAGATGAAGATGAACTTTTTTTTTCCTAAGCTGTCAGCTGCTGAGCTGCTCATTCACATTTCCTATGCTACATCCTGTTCCCTCCCTCCCTCCCTCAGCCTTTATCCAAGTTTCCTAAGTAGGATGCAAATAACAGGCACTCTAAAAGATTACAAGGACAGCACAATTTCAGCTTTCAAAAGCAGGTGATCTGGACTTAATGTCTCAATTATGGATGAATGTTTTTGGATTAGATGCGAAATTAAATTTCTGGAAGGAAAAAGGTATTTCTGTTCCACTCAGGTTACACAGTGTATGACATTAGAAATACCATGTTGCCAATAGAATTATTGCAAATTAAAAATAGTTATTCCAGAATAGGGTCTAATAAACTCCTTTAGTATAGTGTGCATAAATAAATTTGTGTTTTGCAAAACTGCAATGTCACTGTCCCCACAGCACTCAGATCTAAAATGTGAAGCATTTATCTTCCTTTTTATTATGGAAAACTCCGTGATGGATTAAAGAAGAACTTAAGTCACTGAAAATATATAAACTGATTTTTTTAAAACAGAATTTTTAATCACAAAACTCCCTCCAAGACATAGAAAAAAATATTTCTTGTTTTGTTCTAAAAGCAAAACTAAAAAATTGTTAAGCAATTTTCATTCACATAGGCTGCCACGGTTCTAGTAAGCAGGGCAAATGAACCCGTTACATTTAAAAGGAAAGTCAAACATTTCAAGTTCAAATATTTAAAATCAAGTTCATAAAAGCTTGCTTCGCATAGTTAGGAAAACTAAGCAAACATAAATCCATTAAATTTTAAGACCAATGAATCATGTAGAAATGAAATTTGAAAAAAATATAGCAAAAGTTACTTCCCTCTCTATCTGCGTATTTCAAATATCCCAAATATGACATGTATTAAAAAGTTACATCACATAAAAGAGAGGGAGGTTGGGCTTGTAGTTTTCAGATTGTCATGTTCAGACTTGCTAGAGGAGCAGTCCTACAGAGATGACACTTTTGATGGACAGTGACAGGTATCAGCAATAGATTTCTTACACGTTGACAAATTATTGGGCAAAAAGAAGTGACAAGTCTCTTTTGTCTGCCTCACTAGGTTTCAGAGAGCTCCGAGGACCTGGGATCGAGAATGAATACTTCAGAATCCAATGAGACAAATCTTGAGAATACTTGAGATTGCAGGACTGTAGAAATAGATTTGCTACTAAGCAAGAAATTGTAAGAAGGGTTCTGAGACACAAGAAATTCAAGTCTTGTAAAAACCTCTGACTAAAGCGTACCAAATAGCATATTAAAAAAACAAACTCAAAATCCCTACCCTTCAGCTGACATAATTCTTTTCTAAATGGAAATAATAAGCAGGGTAATAATTTGAATGGGTTATATATTTTATTTTAAACAATTTTATCTGGAACAACTATTCATCCCTAAGAGCTCCATTAAGATATGTATTTGTTAAATCCCAGCAAGACTTCCTTCATCTTACTCACCACAACTAAAAACCAGTGGCCACAGGCTATGACAAACAGTGTTACTGTTGAAAGGGGCAATTACAATTAAAGGTACTGTCTCCTGATTCTAAAATACTTCATTTCCCAGAAGGGCCATTAGAAATGTCACGCTAAGTACAGGTACCACTATTCACTTCAAATACAACCCTTGACTGTGGATCTTTTCAGAAAGAAATACGGCATCATTAGGTGAAAATCAAATTCTTATGTTGAACTAGTAGAGGCATATTTCAATTGCTACTTTCTGAATAACTTTATGAAAAAGTAACTTCAACATCCATGTCTGGAAAGTGGCATTTTATATCACATTACTGTCAAATCAACGTATGATTGGGCTGCAGAAACTCAGAGATGCAGGACTTCAGACAGAAATTCCTTACAGAGAAGGGGCTGATAGTAGGAGTCATGGGCACAAAATTCAAGGCACATAACATAAATTTCCTATGGTTTTTGAATGCAACACAATGAGCACTGTGTAACACTCCCACTAAGAGTGAGAATTTAATGCCTTGTCCTTGTAATGACTAAACTCATCAGGACAAATCCCTTACATTCAAGGAAAAAAGTGTACTTTAGGAGCATAAATCAATGGGGTCTCTCAAAGTATTTCCCTTTATTGATGAGTTGTGATATAGATGTCTAAATCCAAGCAAATTAATCCCACTACATATGCCGAAATCTGTTCAAAGTCTGTGTATTGCATCAAAACTATTAAAATAGGTTTTGATTAGAAAGACTTCACTAGAACAAACAGTGGAGACCTGAGCTTTCATAGCACAATTCCCTTGGATTTAGACTTTAAAGATAACTGATAAATTAGCTGATAAGAAATTCAAAAATGTCTTAATACTTCTGGATTTCTTATGTGCTTTTTTTTTGTTGTTGTTGATCTGTGGGGTTTGTTTGTTTGTTTTGTGGTTTGGGCTTTTTAGTTTGGGTTTTTGTTTGTTTGTCTTTCTTTTTTTCATTGTGCATTGTGGGCTCTAATCAATTGTTAATCAAAAACACTGTTTCAAGATGTGGACCTTGAATACTGAGTCACAGATTTGGAAAGCATTTAAAGGCTGGTTTTTGTCATCAGAACTCCACAAACACAGTCCTTCAGAGGTAAAAATGATGATTTGACTAGCAGCTACCACGTTATAAACAGAATCATAATCTGTTTTGACAGGGAGTAATTCAGAAAAACAAGCAAAAGAAGAAGTAATATATTATTGAGTAAGCATTTGACATCATTTGACTTTGTAATAAGGTGGGAAAACACTGTCTAATCAGAAATTAAGTTATTTGAAGACAATGCACTATTTAGTATTACAGGAATTCTGATATATTGTTTAGTAGTCAAGTTCATCTCATTTACTGGAAACCTTTTTCAATCAATCGTGTTTTGACCAACACAATAAAGAAAGAAAATTTAACTCTTTTAAGGTTGCAGCAGTCAATAAAAACAGTCATTTACAAACTCTCTTGCATTTCTTTACAAATGATAGTGTTCAGTTGGTATTTGGGAATCATATGGTGAATTCATTGGTGCCAAAACCCCAAAGCAGCCCACATCCTCCTCTTACTTTAAAATAGAAACTGCAGAAAACTGCCCTGAAAATTAATATGGCCACTAAAGTAGAGGAGATTATTGCATCAATTCTTAAAGAAGTAGATCTGGGAGACTTTGTGTACTAATTCTGTGATGTTACCAAAAGTTAAATCAGTACATTATATCTGTAATGAATTACAAAGGAAAACAGAGCATAGAATGATGATGACGACAATGATGATTATGAAACCAAGCAGATATTTTGTATGACAATATGAAAAAAAAGGCTTCAGACTTAACAGAAATGATCTGATCATCCTGTTCTGTCTGGTGTGCAAGGAAGATACATCAATTTGTTTTGAATTTCTGAATAGCCAAAAAATATTCACTGTTTAGTAATCAGATCAAAAAATAATATTTAGTTGTAAACTTACTAATTCCTCACATCCAACAGTTTATCGATATCATAGAAGAAAAATAATTTTAACTCTTTGCAGTAACCATTAAGACACTGTGAACCATACCAAAATTCATTGGAAGACAAACCAACCCCGTTAATTTAGGTACAATTTAAAAAATAAAGAGAAAGAACATAAATGAAAAATTTAAATTATTATTTATAGTAATCTGTAATTGTTAATCGCTATTGGTGCATATGAATAGCCAAATGCTTTATTTCTAAAGGAAATGTCTCCTACTTTAACAACCCTTAATCTTTAAAACCTTGATTTCTTTTTTCTAATTTGCAAATACAGAATCAAAAATGTGACAAATAGTGACATACACATCAAGCATTCATATACTTACATTCTGCAAAAGACTAACAACTTTTCTGTACCAAGTATCACATAAAAGAAACTTTAGTTTAAGTTACCAAGCAATTAAGGCATTTCCAAATCCTTGCAACTATTCTTACATAATTTGCATTTTAAAAAATAAAAAAATACAACTGTTAATATTTAAAAGCTCTAGAACACAAATTGCACCTTGCCTGAAGGACCGTCAAGCCAACAAACAACACAGGGTACAGGAATATTTCCCATGGGAAATATACTTATTTTCAGTAAACTTAGTTGCAACACTCACATTTTAATCTTTAGTTCTTCTACGTAGGAATACAAGGTATAGTTCAGAACTCATGCTTCCATACCAAAGCATCTTCCTGGATTTTATTTTTTTTTTCCTTGTTAATATTAGTTATGATTAGTCAAATTAAATCAATTTCTCAAATGTTTTTTCCAATTAATCATCCAGCTTCTTCAATAACCTCAAAGGTAGATTAACAAAAAACCATAAACACTAATATTTAAAGGAGAAATGCATCTTGGGTTAAGGAATCTGTGACAGCCCTGGACCCCAAATTCATGGTCTCAAATTCATAAACCTATTTTATCTCTGCATCAAAACATCACAGAACTATCTTTCCCAAGGTAACTTTTAGTAAACAGTACTTTCACACATCACTAGCTCACCCTAAAACCATCTATCAGTCTATGTCCCTACTCTTTTCAGTAGGTTATACATTATGAAAGAAGTGTTATTTCAAAATCATAGTACTTCAAAAAGCAATACATCTTAGAGGTGGAATAGGTGTATAGAGAAGAAATTCTCACAGAAGTACATTAGATTTTTTTGTGTAGTACTGCTCCATCCTCAACCTTATAATAGAAAAAAAAATAACAAGCAGAAAATTCAAGAACAATAAAACAGGGAAAGAAAGAACTCAAGAAGAGTCTACCTTGCTGTTAGCACTTGTTTAAAGGTTTTTTAGCTTACTTAGCTGTTAAACATATACATACACTCATATACAACCCCCTCCAGCAAAGTTTCTTACAGCAATTTTGTGCTGCAGGCAAGAAAAGACAGCACACACACCCAAAATTAGACTCCCTTCTGCTTTCAATAAACGACAGTTTCATAGCCACTGGAGGAGGAACTGGTCTCACACAAACCTAGAGGAATCAGAGTGCTGCCTGGAACATTATGTTTCCAAGATCCCTGAAAATTAATCCACTGCCCACAGACACTGCACCCCTGACAGGCTAAGTGATGAATTGCTCCCAAACATTTCCTTAACAGATGTTTGCTACAGGCTATTTTTAATTTTTATTTTACTTTACTAGTGCATGAACTGTTGTCCTCCTTACCAAAACCTTCCATCAGACTTTTTGTCCAAATCTGTTAATTTACACATGCATTCTGATTTGCCTTTATGACAATTTCCTGGATCTTCTGACAGGATAGTAACTGAACAGGAACTTACTAGACAGTTATATACCTCAAACATCCATCTTGGTATATATTTGAATATCCATGAGATCAAGTAGAGCATGTGGAATTCCATTAAAGAAAGCAGTATATTAATTATTTCTTTTACTCCTTTAATTTTCTCCCCCTCCCTTCTTGGAAAACCTCATGCAAATTATAGTATAAGTGATTTTATCTCTATTTATATATTTTGATTTCCACTCAAATGACTTTATATTTTTCATTTACAGCTTTTCTATCTGAAGCAGAAACAAAATGTAAATGCTTATTTATGTAGATATTGTACATGATTCCATCCTTAACGTTGGTAACACAACCTGGACACTCTTAACTAATAATACAAATCTTTTACTCCCTTCTGGACTAGGAATCATAGATTCATGAAGTTTGATTTGGAAAGGACATAATATTGGCAATCTAGTTCTAACAATAGAAACATCTCCATTTTACCTGCACTCTTTGATGAATCAATCCACTGTATTGGTTTTTGGATAAAAACAGAAACAACTTTTTCACTTCATGCAAAATTCCACTTGAACTTCGTATTTACATCATATCCATTTCTTTTACTAAATATCTTCTCTCTGCAATATCCCTATCTTGACATAACTTCATGTAGAAAAGCATTACAGGACAAAGTATCGCTGTAGAAGTACAGAGATAACTATGCATAAATTATATTTAGACTTCAACAGCATTCTGATCAGGCAGAGCTATAAAAATGCCTGGGAGATATGGAAATACATTTAATATTTATCTTGAAATACAGAAAAGATTGGCAATTTCTAAATTTGTTTTTGAGTTCTGAATTTTTTCTCCCACCTAGACTACCTGCCATTAAAGCAGGTGTTTCTTTACATACTTCCCAGATCTTTTTACATCTCAAAGTGCAATAAGAAGACTTGCTGCCCAGATTCCCAACACTTTGTACATTGTAACTATTCTAACCAAATATATATTTAAGACCCAATACTTATCTCCCAGAATAAACTAGAATATTTTAATTATAGCAACTTCCAGGGACAAAAGCTTTTCAGAAGTGCATCCAAAAAACACATCTCCTGCAGCAATTTAGACTTTGCACGCCTTAATCCAGAGAAAAGAGTGAATATTCAACTCTCACAAGCATCTCTTGAAACTGTTTACTTAATCTGTAGTCTTCTAAATCACTCTTCCTCAGCTTGCCAAGATCACAACCACAAGGGGAAGATTAAATATTTCTTCTATTTAATGATGTTCATCAGCCTCTACATTCAGTCTCAAAAGAAAAGAAGTCCACTAAGTGAGTTAATCTGCATTATAACACGAACGCAAACATCATTCAGGGACACACTGGACATGATATGTACCAATTCACATGCTTTTCAACACACACTGAAGTAGATTAACAGGTTGCCAAAATTAAAGTAGTTTATTGCCTAGGAAAAGGACGCCACTCCCCAAGTGCATCATTATTTCGGGAAATGTGAAAAGCATGGTATTAACTAACCAATAAATTATCTCTGACACTAGGTGATGTCAACATTTTCACATACCTACCACTATTTCAAAAATCAGTAAGGTACAAATGAGTGACTGCAAAATACATTTCCAGTGATTGTCAATCCTCCCTGGCAGCAACAACCACTTTGGCACCTGCAGTTGTGACACTGCAGCATTAAACATGAACCTTTTAACTGCCCTTCAAGTGAAGGTGACAGTTGATAGCCAGTGGAAGAACTGTATCTTAAGAACCACAAATTCTTATTCTTACTTCAGGAAGCTGTTCTGAATGTATATAAAATACATTTGATAGAATGTCACAAAACAGAGGTCTAGGTTTTTGATGCAGCATTACTTGAACAATCATGGCAATAATAAACCCATTAAAAAATATGAATAAAAAAATTGTCTCTATCAGTCTTTGGTGCTAGTCGCCAAAAAACAGCACCTTCCTTTAGCAAAAGCAACTGTAGGATATCCTTGGTTCATTCTAGAGACTTAACATTTTCATGCATTTCTGTGTTAGTATTTCCTCTCTTACTTTCAGTTAACTATGAAGCAATAGCTGGATCTTATCCAATTTAAAATCTTTCCCTTTCTCTATGCTATCAATTTCCTTTCTCCCTCTTGTTTTCTTTTATGACGGCTGTATACTGTTCTCCACTTACAGGCTTCACTTTCTGAAGTCTTTGCCACTCAAGATTCAATTTGTCATTTTAAAATGGTACTCCAAGTGCTACCTAGTCAGGACCAACTAAGAGAAAAAGCAATTATTTCTTTGGTGGACAACAGGAGTTTTCTTATAAGCATTTAAAATAATAGCATCTTACTAATATAGTTCTCATTTCATTTCATCGCATACAATACACAGAATTTTCTCAGAACTGTTGTTTAAATACTGTCACCCCATTATTTAATAATTTTTTTATCTGTTTAATACATGGAACTCTAGACAGACAGACAAACTACATGCTAATGCAACAGATGAAGCACCTTAACGATCTTAAACCAATGGAGCACCACTCACTTCCATGTACATCCCTTTAAGGTCTTGTCTATGCTCCCAATCTTTAGTCTAAATGAGTAACTATTCCATTTAAGGTGATGTGTAATGAATGAATGTGGCACTTAGCAACGTGGTTCTTTGGTGGAGTTGGTAGTGTTATGTTAACAGCTGGACTCCATCTGAAGGGTCTTTTCAAACCCAAATCATTCCTTGTTTCAATAAAAAGATTTCTCTTCACTCAGGGAAGCAGGCATCAAGGAAAGAGAACTGTCCCTGTTCTTATTCAAAGGATCATGTGAACTTTTTTTTCACTTAAAAATGAAAGTGAACACAATCACCACTTGAAAAAAAAAAAGGTAGATTCCTTCCCTTTTAACTCTATTTGTCCACCTATTTCACTCCTGGCTGAAACATGGCCATGCTTGACCTGTCTGAGAAGCCTCCTAGTACCAGTGTGCATCTGGCTGTCTGTGCTCAAAGCAGTAACCAGGGAATAGGAGACACAAAATGAAATTTCTTCAAGCACTCACATTATCAAGATGTTTTTAAATAGTCCTTCTTCATAAATCTAAATGTAACTATAACACTTAAATAGGTGGCACTCCCTGAAACATGCACAGTATTAAACTACTCTGGGCCCTATTGACTTTTTCTATTCTCATTATTCTTTTCTCATAAAATGTTACAAAAGAGAATCACGGGTTTAGAACACCAAGTCATTAACATTTTCAAGTGGCATTTTATTTCTATTTTCATCCCATTAATTGCATACAAGTCCCTCCACTCAGAACATTTTATATAGGCAGCTGCACATGAACAACATATAACCAGAATAAGACTAAGGAAAGGTGAAATGGGGTAAGAGAACCTTGATTTTTATTTTGTAAATGAGGCAAAAGAAGAAAAATATCTTGCGAAGAGTTCAAAGAACTTTTTGACAAAGCAAGCTGTATAGCTTCAGTATCCATAAAACACTATGACCAATAAGCAGTTTGCCACTAATTTATCCTGAATTCTACTTGCCCCTTAACAGGCTTTAGGCTTTAGTTTTCTTTCAGAGACTTCTTAAATAAGTCATCTTCTCAGATAATCAGGCAGAATTTCTTTTTTTGCAAGACTGCATTGGCTCTTGCAGGGTTTTACAGAAGTTGTGGATTTGAGTAAGAACCTGACTGTGGGGGTGTCATCACAGCTTCCCCTTATAGGATGTGGTTCATCTTTTCTGTATGGGACCACTCCTCTTTAGACTTAAACTCTGTCCTTCTCTCTTCTGCCTAATCCAGCAAAAACCTGCAGTTACCTAGTACATATCCCTCGCTACTGGAGATGAGGAAAGAAAGGACACAGAGAAAGCATCTAAAACTTTTCCTTTCTGTAGTGACAAGTGCCTCTAAACATCAACATAAATAACCTGATTTTCAGGACTAACTGCTTCTCTAATTGAATAAGTCGCACCCAGCACTAACCATTGCCCCATAAACACTAAGAAAAATCAATCTTCATTTCCCTAAACCAGGTGAAATAAAGATTCTAACCCACAACTCGCAACCCTTCTTACACTAAAATCCACCAGTTTAATTTAGAGGGAACTGCAGCTTTCTAAAACACAATTTGAAAGACAGGATATGCATGGTTACTCCAAAGAGTTCAGAATAAAATAAAAATGTAAAAAATTAAAAATAAATAGATAAATACAGAAAACAAAAAAACCCTGCAATTCCTTCAGGTATGGTGCTGAAAACTGCAAATTTTCAGATAATCTGATCAGAAACGACCAGGACGAAAGGGTTTGCAGCACTTCCAATACAGGATAATGTCTGAAAAAGTTTGCTATGATTTTACTTGTACTTCAGGATTAAAGCATAAGCCATTTGGCCAAAAGATGTTTCTTTGGACTCACATGTGCAGAGTTTAGAAATAGATAAAATGCAACCTGGTATTTCCTTTAGATCCTGTGCCTTGTCAGATATACAGTCAAACCAGTCTAACTCCCATCTTTTTTTTTTTTTACCCAAACATCAATGAGCTCTTAACAGCTTGTAAAATCCTTACGAATGCAGAAATTATTCTAGTTTTACTGCTCGAATGCTGGAATAACAACACTTTTTTAATATATATAGTTTTGGTGATTTACTTGGCAAAGAAGTAACATGTCTTTTCGATAAGATTTCTGTGTTTCAGTAAGAGTTTTCTCTCAATATATCAATGTCCCCTGCAGGGTCCCAATGCTGGGGAAACAGTGGTGTGCAGGGTTAGCCCTGGCTTGAGTAGGTAAAGAGCAGGTTGGGAGGAAATGTAAAACTCCTGGTTACACTCACATTTCAGCATTTGTCTCATTTCTCAGACAGTGAAACAGCTTCACTCTCTGCAGTTACACAGGCAATGGACAAGACTGTTTTATTTTTACTATCGATGTCTACTATATCAAAGACATCCAGCATATCACATGCTTATGGCAATTTATTAGGTAAACCAGAATTTCACTGAGCTGCAACACTTGGCATTGTGTTTTGCAAGCATTTCACCTTGTGATAAATACACAAAAAATTCATAAAACACTAAAACTTTAATTTTCTCTTCAGAGTACTCATTCTAGTCAGAGTATTAATGGATCATTTAAAAAAAAAAAACACCAAGTCAGCATATGACTGTTCTTGTAATTGAACAGAAGGTTCCACAGATCTTGGTAGAATACAATTTAAATGCTGTTAAGTGCATCCCAGGTAAACAGCTGCTGGTCACTGATCCTGGTTAAGCTGGCAATCCTATTTCCTGAATTCTGATAAAGCGGTTCCAGCTCTAACGCTTCTCCTTTGTACAAAACCAAATCCACTTTTGTGTTAGCAGCCTGTACTGCCTGATAGTAACTGCTGCCATTCTTCAATGGCGGTCCCAAAAAAGCATACAAGTAAGGAAGACAAGATTTGCTCATCCTAAACCTTTACAAAAAAAAATAATTAGAAACCCAAAAGCCCTCCCACCTGAGAAAAGCCAGTCTTCAGTACCTTTTCCTAGAAACTGAAGGTTTCTAGGACAAGAGGTGAACTTGGTGATTAATCTCACCAAACATAAAAATAAAGATTTGCAGTGTGTGTTTCCCTGTGTATGACTTTCATTTCCAGGACGATTTTGCAAGAAGCAAAGTATATTAAACATAGGAAATTTTTTTACTAAAAGGTCTTTTGTCTTTTATTTACTTTTTGTCAGGTTCAATATCTGTCTTTCACAGGAACAAAAGAGAAAAAATAGATTAAAGAAGTGAAAATAATGTATAATCATTTCAGTATAAAACCTTACAGTTTCCTGTAAAATTCAACTTTGTCTTTAGACACATCTACTCAAAATATTTTCTATATGCTGCTATCCAAGCATAAATTTAATCTGGCTTTTAAAAACTCTTCAGCTTATTGCCTGTATTAACAAACAACAGGAAGCCTGTCTAAAAATGCCCTCCCTTGTATGCACATAGATCAAAAGGCAGAGAGGGAATGATACATAAATGAAGTATAGCACTTGGTACATTTCAAAAATTGCCTTGATCTGATTAGCAATTGTATTTTACCTTAAGCATATGAGGTATTTTTAATCTTAAAAAGACCCAACAACACCAAACTCACACAAAATTTCCCAAAACCTAAAACTTGTGTCTTGTGTCACTATGTATATCAGAACAGCATTCAGAATGGCAAGTATTTTAAGGCTGTACCTTTTTCTTCGACTACCTTAATTGCAATAGACAGTGATTATTATTTTTACCAGCTATATTGTCCCACGTAAAGCAAAAAAAAAAAACTTTTTATACATAAATAAGGATCGTCAATTTGCATTTATTTGGTATGTTATTTTATAAGTAATTTAGCCTGGAGAAAAAGAGGCTCAGAGGGAACCTTATTGCTGTCTCCAGCTACCTGAAAGGATCAGTAGGTAGGTGGGATCAGTGTCTTGTCCCAGGTAACAAGTGACATGACAAGAGGAAATGTCCTCCTTGTGTCATGGGAAGTTCAGATTAGACATCATGAAAAATTTCATCATGGGAAGGATTGTCAAGTATGGAGATGGGCTTCCCAGAGTGACAGTGGAGCCACCAACCCTGGAGGTGTTAAAGAAACAGCTGGACAAGGGACTCAGTGCCCACAAGGTGGAAACCAGTTATAGGTTGCACTTGATGACCCGAAAGGTCTCTTGCAACCTTAATGACTCTGCAATTTAGAAATTAGGTAAGCTTTTTTTCCTGCTTTTTGATTGAAAATGCAGTTTTTGTTAGATCTACCAACCAAAATCTAGTCAAGATTTTCCAGCAATAGAACAAAATCCATACTGTATCACCAGACTTAAAACATACACGTGGTACCCTACAAATATCTCATCAATGGACACATGGTTTTCCTTGATGTACCAAAGGAGTCATGTGAGATCTGCTGAGAGGGAGAAGATGCTGCTATTTTCATTTCCTCCCACTGATTCAAAACCACTGCCTTTATCTTCTTGGAAAGCATTCCAATCTCTAAGGTGTTGTACAAAAGTGAGGTACTAAAATCTCTACCTTTACTTGTGCCTTAAAAAAAGAGGCAACATTTCAGTTGTTTGTTGGCCAAGTGCTCCCAAGTGCCTCCCAAGGAAGCAGTCTAAACCAGCCTGGATGTGCGCAAAACACATAATACATGAAATTTTGAAGACACAACGTATCTAGTAGGTGCATTCACATGTGCAGCATTGGTTGTAGCAGGCTGACAGACTCATCCCCTTTCCATGCACAAGAGCTTGACCTCATTTGAAGCAGAATAATTGCAATCTAAACAGGCAGAGGAAGATGAATCTCCAACTAAAAGAATGGCAAGTTTCAAAATATAAAGGTAAACTTTAGGATAGTTTCTGTGGGATATTTACCTGTCTCTGGAAGAAAGAGGACAGAACTTTCTCACACGTACTAAGAAAAAACTAGTTTACGTACTTATAGGAATTTTTCTTCGGCTTACAAGTTTTTAGTACCAGCTGCCCAGAAAACACCTAGAAATAACAGATTTTGGATCTTCACTTTCCTCTGATCATATTTACTCCAAAAGACAAGAAGATAACTATATATGAATGCCTGTGTATTTTACAAAATGTTTTGATTGTCAGTTTCCATTATGCTGAGAATTCTTAATTTTTAAAATTCAGATTTATTTGATGATTTTTTTTAAACATGTTCTGATTTGCATGAGATACAGAAACAACTGTTGGAGGAGATTTTAAGATGACAATGTGATGTACATTTAAACACATTTTCTTATTGATTTCATTTCAACAAGGGTATTATGTTTGGTTTTGTGCAAAAGAATGGCACAGGCCAAAGAAAAGTTCTAAAGACTACAGGAGTTAATTCTGTTGTAGTAAATGTACATGTAATGTAGTAAATTCTACATGTTTTTAAAGTTCTTTCTCATTCTTTTCTTTATGATATATAGATGTTATGGAACACCAAGAAGTACTCTGGCTATCCCTGCAAATGTACTCAAGGATGCTGGACAGATCAGAGCTCAGGAACTTCTTGAGAATCATAGTACAGTTACTAATCAAACCTGCAATCAGACATTGGGCCATTTTGCCCTTGACTTCAGCTGTGCACAGTAACTTAAGAAACACAAGCGTGGTTAGGACAGACTAATTTGAAAGCAAAATGCTGAAGAGTGGCAGTAGAGCTGGTTCTGGGTCAGTAATGTCATCTGTCTGTTTTCATATGTACCAGCAAATGAAAACACAACAATTACCTAGGTAAATGGCAAGGTCTGAAAAATATCAGCCTAGGGAGAAATAAAATCCATGAATGACCCAATATATTATCTTAAAAGCAAAAGGCAAGCAAGAAAAGCACATTCACTGAAACAATCAGCTACATTTCAATCTTTCTTAATTTTGTAACACGTGCAAATTTAATATAATGTGATTCAAAAATTGATGTTTTACTTTTTCAACACCATTAAATGATAAAACTAATAAGGATAACAGTATTCAGTGCCATGAAACAGACACAACACTGCCATGCCAAAAACCATTGTTTTAAACTTGACCTGAGTAAGTCAACCCCCCTTTGAGTACTAAAGGGCCTTCAGTGTCTTAGTTTAGGTTTTCCCTCTGCATCTCCCTTTTCTCCTTCCTTTTTTCCTGTCAGCAATGAACAGTCTTTCAGAAGTGAAATGGATTTATCTTTCTCTCTGGGAAATCCCACATACAGGAATAGCAGCAGACAGATTAGGGACTAAGTTGTCTCTTAAGTAGCTCGTAGGTGGAGTGATATTTCCTACATGAATTTTGGTAATAACTTGCTAATAACCCAGTGCAGCCAGAAATAGATGAAATACCAGTACTGTATTTGTTTTTATTCACATAGGAAAAGTGGAATAAAATGTTCAAATTTTCAAATAAATCCAACTACATAGGAAGTCTAATTACTAATTTAATTAATATTTTTAGCATATTCTGGAATAGTCTTTATAAATAAAACTTACACTGCATTTTTTTATTTAGTTGATCTGTAAGTCAAACTTCACCCTACAAAATATTAACTGGGTTCTGCATAGGACTTTAACTGGTTACCTTCAAGACTGAAAGAAAACACTTTTTTTCCCACTAGTTTATGTGTTAAACTTGCTCAGTAGGCAAAAATGTCACTGAGAAAGCACGCCAAATTACTGCACTTTTGATTTTCTTTAGACTTCTGCATACTATTTTATCTGGCAGGTCTTTAAAATGACAGTAAAAAACAGCACAAAATTAAGACATACATCTTCCAGCCAGTTCCTATCCAACTAATTTTGCTTAGGTAACACACTACTTCAATTTTCTTTGTAAAGTATTATAAGCCACGTTCACCAAACCAGATTCCGATTAAATCACATTTAGGAAAGTGCTACCCTGCAAATTAAAGTCCATACAACTGTCTTGGAACCGAACCATCAGGAAGAGATTAACTAGAAAACCTTCCAAGTCAAGCCCAGAATTGCAAGACTTTCTTCATGCAAAAGTTGATCAAAATTCCTCTCAATTAAGGAGGCAGCCAACAACAGAACAAGTGAGTTCTGAAAATCAGGTTATAAGGAATATAAATGCTTCCTGGCACAAAATGTTAGCAATGACTAACAGATTGAGCAGGTGACAGTACACTCCAACCATTTCCCACTTTCAGGAAGCTCTTCTAGTTTTCACTTTTCTTTCCCTTTTTTTAGCCTTAGACTACAGAATAAAAGTCATTCATTCTTAGAAATTATTGACAGATACAATATTTCTTACTGCATGGCCTTTCTTTCGATACTTTGAGAATTCCTTGCTGATGTGATCAGATAGTTGGAAAAAATGGAACTCCCAAGTTCTCGAGCCTGCAGAACCACCGTCATTAGAGACCTTTCTGAAAAGGTTATACACGTTTGTGTAAACAGAGGTGTGTTAGTGTGGGATGGTGCGACCTTGTGTGGAAGGAATATTGTTTGTGTTTCACATTTCAAGTGAGACAACTCAGCGAGGACAGTTGATAACTAATTGTGAACTGTAGTATGAAAAAAAAGAAACCAGCTGCAAATTCGAATGTATTGGAAAGTACAAGTAGATAATACTTGTAACTGCTAACCAGTTTTTTTCCAAAATTTCCCTTACATATATGTTCTAGAATAGATTGAATTTAATGGCTATTCTAAAATTTGTACTTAACAAAACCCTTTTTATGCATATGCAACACTACAACTTCAACTGAAGAACATCTTAAAGTAATACCATATCCAGTCTGTACTCTAAGATGCAAGCTTTATGTAAAAATTAGTTGGTCTCACATTAAATGTCCTTAAACACATTTATGTGTCTCATGTTGCTGCAGTCCTGTCACACTCATTTCATGTTCAAAACTCTTCTCAGATTCCCTTCAGAATGAAATAAGAAACCAGAACTCAACAGGAAAATTAGTAAAGTCAGGTATGATTTTGAATGCTCTGTATTGGCAAAATTATCTGAAGGAGGCATTTCTACCTCTTCTATTTTTGTCCTTTTAACAGGAATTAATCTATAGAGATTAAAGTCAAGAACAAACATTAAATCTTAAATTATCTACATCAAAACTCCTGAGAAAATTTTAACAGAACAGCAGCTCTACCTAAAATGACAGAAATTGCCAAAGGTGGATTAACAATTAACTAATAAGAACGCTTAACTCACAGCGATGTGCTCAGGACCACAGGGCGTGTTTTGCTTATGACACTTCTGGAGAAGCCTAACTCCTCAACAACACTTACAGGATTTCTCCTGGAACTGAGAGACAGACATGAAATTTAATGCAATCTGTGCAAAACAGCTGCTCCTGAACGTAACCTTGATGCCTGATACACCAACCAGGGAAAACAAGCAAGGCCTACACACCAAGGCCGTGCTGTTCCAGTAGGAACTTCCCTATTATGGCCAAAATTTGTTGAAGCACCATCTGTTCTGACAACAAAGAGCACGACTTCTCTTCATTTTTTGGTTGATCCCCCAGCTCCCAGTCTAATATTTTCTTCACCTCTGACATTGCAACGCGTCCCTGGCTTTGCAAAATGCGCACCACATACCACAGGGAACAATCTTCTTCCAAGTTTTGCATTATCTAGCTCATGGCAGGGAGCAATACCACGAATTAAACTCCAATCATACAGAAAGTTGTTTACAATGTAAAGCACAGGGAGTTTTCATTGTTAAAATGCCATTAATGAAATCCACACAAATAAGTCCCTAAGCTTTCTCCTCAAAAAATATTGCTAAAGCCTTTATTCATAACTACATATTCTTTTCAAAAGACTAACAATTACCAGGCTTTAATGACATCTCTTTAGAGAATATGGATACATAATATGTATAAACCTAAAATAATTGTTTGGCTGGAAGCCTGGTTAAATCACAATTCTCTAAGTGAAAATCTTTCAGATGAAAATTTTATTTCATAGTACAGTGACATTCATTGTACAAGTCAAACTGTCTTTGAAGTCAGCAATTTGGAAAAGCTTTTTCTTTCTTCAGAACTAAGGGGGAAAAAAAAAGAATAAAATGGTTACTATTCAAAGTAGTCGATATCTTTCTTACAGTGTTGGAAGAAAACTGGAAGAACCTGCATGGCAGCAGGAAAAAATGGCATGCTATGGAACTGATGTTAACTTAAAAATTGCAAAAAGAACTCTAACAAGTTCATGTACAGAATTAATAAAAACCAATAGAGGTACTCTATTCTGAGAGTTAAGGTGTAAGAGCTGGAGGAGAGGGAGAGATAAAAAAAAGGAGATGGAAAACTAAAAATGAATAAGAAGTGACTAAAGCATCAATCAGCTGGACAAATCATTGGCAGAACAGATAAAGAAAAATTAAATATGGCTACAACATTTGGTCACTAACACTCAGCAAAACTCTAAATAAACCAAGGTGGTTTTTTGGGTTTTTTTCCCAAGAAAAAATATTTTATTTTCCCTAAATCAGTGGTTTCAGTCACTCAAAGTTAATTGCTTCACCACACTAACAAACAGATTTACAAGTCAAATCAAATCCATGTCAAGGGATAAAATGGGAAAAAAAAAAAGAGGAGAAACTAAAGGAAACTCATTAATTACTTTTCTTCAGAGCTAAACATTTAATGAGTAGGCATTTAAAGGCTGCTATTCTTACATAAGAATTCTGAAATTTCAATTTTTTCGAGGGGCTTTCATAGCAGCACCACTGCCCCATAAAGGCATTATTTTCAATCAGTGTTTGGTGACAACTTCTCTGATAAAACTGCAGGTTTGATAAAAAGGTAAGATACACAAACAATACCAAGTTTTATGAACTACATATTTTCTAATAAAATATTTGGAAGTACGCAAGTTATACTATGGTCACAGAAAAACCAGCATGTTTTAAAAGTAACAGGCAATCCTAGAGAGCCTTAAGAAATCAGGTAAATAAAAGAGAAAGCATCTCCAGTTTACAGATGAGGAAATAAGCCAAAAAGACTATTTTATATTGAGGTGTTCTTCCATACAGCCTATTTACCACCCAGATTTTACACTGTTTGCCAAAATGTCTGTAATTTTTTGGACATAACATTATAAAACATTTATATGAACTCATTAAACACGAGTCTACATTGGACTGGTTTTATCTCACTCTACCTTCTTAGCTGTTTTATTAGGAATTTATGTTGTGTTTCACTTACATAAAATGACCATGTTTTCCAGGCGAATGAATGCTGTTAATTCTCCAAGAGTTCTGCAAGGAATAGAGCTGTGACCTTACACTCAGTCCATTAATTTCAAAGAGTATAAAGATTTCACGGCAGGTTTATACTAACTGAAATCTTTCGGCTATGAAGAAGTTTTTTCAAGTAAGCCTGGTCTTCAAAATGTCTCGACCTAATACGACATTTTCATAAACTCTCAGAAACTTCTTTTGGAAAGAAGTCTTATTATTTTAATAAACATAAAAAGGGATAACCATTACAGATAAAAGCTCACTTCACTATGAAATAGACACTAATAAAGTTTAGTATGTTTCTGAAAAGTGGTTTTCATGTAAGCAGATTCAAACAATACGATATAAAGGAATAGATACCTTGAACTATTGTATACCTCTGAAAAAAATCTCAAAATCACTGGGAAGCACACTGATGGTACTACTTTTTTTTTTAGTTTTAGCTAGTCTGATACCCACAAAAGCCTCAAGATAAAAAGCTTATGTTCGGTTCCTATTACTGGTAAGCCAATTTGAATTCTGCTTGTCAAATGTTGCCCTAAGACACAGCAGTAGATCTGACCATGTGAGCAAACTCTACCAACTTAAGTTACTTTCTTCCATGAATAGACCAAAATTTAATTTTCCATCCCATTTGACATAAATTGAGAATTATGGGTGGGTCTCAGAATTAAGGCAGAAGAGTTCCCTGACAATCCGCTACTGAAATGAGCTGAACTAGTTACAATAGCAGCTGTCTCATCCAAACTGAGATCCCTGATAACCCAGACACACAGGGAACAATTAATAATGGGCCTATCTGGAAGTTTTGTAGAATGTTAGGCATTCTGGTTTTACCTTTGAGTTCAAGAGGCTATTTCAGGAAAAAGTCTCATGGATGTGCATTTGTTTTGCTTTTTCCCTGGCTTCAATGCCTCAGATACCAATAATTAAAACTACATGATCTGAAGTATAAACTATTTAGTTATGGACTCACTGTACTTCCTACAGTACCATCAACATGCTGAAAAGTAAGCATTTTTTAGTAAGATATTTTGCTTATCTTCCTGCACAGAACTATACATAATCTATTTCCAGAATTTTTATTACTATTCACACAAAATATTCTATAGGCAAACATGCTTCCTTTACAGTTTCTTAACATAGTTGCATTAACCCAAGAAAGATGGATGATATACTGAATACATGGAAATACTGAAAGACTGAAGTTCTGACCTATAATAATGATCACAGACAGCATCATTTCCCATTTTAGTGGGAAAAATAGCAGTGGCTTGAGTTATATGCTTCCTATACTGGGGGAAAGGCCACTGAAGGAGACACACAGAGACCTTTGGGTAAAGAAAATAGCCTAACTTAAAGCAAAAACTATTGATGATTTGCACTGGCAGGCAGAAGGAATAGTGTAGGAAATACTTAAAGATACACCATAGCTATGGATATATGCTGACAACTGGTAAACCCAGTTTTTTCCCCCTCTACATTAATATTGGCTGCTGTGGTTAATTCATGTGACAACTGCAGCTTTTCTGGGGCTTATTTCATCCCCAAGCCTTAATAGAACAGGTATGTCTGACCTCATAAGACTGCAGCTACAAATTATCATGCAGTTGTCAGCATACATTTAAAACTAGCATAGTGTTTAAATTACAGAAGAATAATGCAGCTCCATTATGGAGATTGATTCTCCATTTTAAAAACTCCTGCATAATATAGAAGATTTGTACAGCTAAAGTGGCAATTTCCTACTAGAAATGACTTTTTATCAATTTATTCATCTGGGTGATACACAGAAAATGCTGTCTGCACTATTCCAAGTTGACATCCCCTCATTCCCTCTACAGGAAATCATTATGCTCATATAGACACTTAGAATAATTTTTAAATAATGCAAGCTATTAGTATAACCTCTCATATGATTCGGGCCTCAGGCCCAAATCAACTACTTGCTGAAATTCTACTATCAATAGATAAATTTCCATCTATTCCAGATAAGTTTCAGAAAACCCAAGGCACATTTCTGGTTCTAATTTTAATATGAGTACCCTCTTCTAGCATTAGAAGGAAGAAGTTTGCCTTATTCAACAAAGTTAACCCCAAAATTCAGTCCTAACTAGATCTTGCATTCAGTAAGCAATACAGGAAAATCTATCTTAAGTACATTTGAGAGCAGGGAGATCTTAAGAATAACAGGAGTCACTAAAATACACTACTGAACAAATAAATAATAGTAAATGAGCACCCTTCCCTCTGAAAATTGTGCAAACATACTTAAAAACAAGTGAAAAAAATTACTAATAAAATTGCTCTACCTGAAGTTACCATTATCCAGTATTTCAAAACACATGAAGAAACTAAACTATGAATCAAATGTATTTTTGCACCTTGTTTTAGAATTTAATATGCTTTTGATAAACAAGTGCTTGTCTGCAGATGTGTATCTACTACATTCACATTTTAATTACAGATCCAATCACAAATATTTTCACAGCTATTCAATGGGCTAAAAGGATATGCATATGGAATAAGGATGGAGGAAAAAGTTAGAAGAACCACTATAAATATAGATACTACATTAGTGAAAAAAAAGTCGAATCCTGACCATCTGAAAGGAAGTCAAGAATCCATTCTGCATTCCAGGTTTTATTTAACCACTCAGCTTGTTATGAGATTGCTATTGTGAAAAAAAGAAAGGGAACTGTGAGTTTAAATCACTTTTTAATTGCTTTCACAATTCATTCATTGGGCAATGACCAGGTAATGGTGAGGATAAATGCCAGTAATATTTCTCTTGTGGTTCCTAATTCTAACACCAGTCAGACAAATTACTCCACCAGATTTTTTTTCCAACAATCAGCTCAAATCAACCTCATTTAACAGCTTTTTTTTTTATTGGGGCCGTAGAGAAAGAAAATGGAGAATGTTTTAGAAAGTAGGCTATCTCATAATTTTGTTGATATCTAGATTTTCTTTAATAAAACCTATTCCTGTTAGATAAATTTTTAATATTCTGGGCATTATTTTTTCCTGAATGGATAAACGATACAAGAAGTCAATAATTTCTCTTAGGAAAAAACCCACACAAATATATTCTTTTTTTGACTGTTTCCATTCAGTCTCCTCTCAATTTCCAGGGTTATCCTTCCCCTCCTCCTTGTTCAATCTAATTGTGAACACCATGTATTCAGCCCAGAAACAGAGAGGGAATAAATCAGATAGATTACTTCAAAGCAGTGTCATGATACTAAACCAATAATGGCCTCTCAGCCATCTAAACACATGTGTTAGCACTTGTGCTGCTGAACCAAGTGTCTTCTATTTTCTGTGATTACAGATTGACTCTTTCCACCCAAAAGCAAGATCTATTTTATATAATAAATACTAAAGTACATAATAAAAACATTTTTCCTGCCTCTATCTTCCCCCACAATGAAAAAAGCTCAGTTCTGATTGGATATCAATAAAATCTGTTTTCCTTAAGAACATGGCCTACTGATTGGAATTCAGATTGTTTCTTTACCTGTCACAGACACTGCAGAGTCCTTTACCTGGATGAATTTAGGTTTTATTCTATTTGCCACTGATTAAGCCATGGCCAGTTCAGAAGAATGATATGTCTCATCTTTCATTTCTAGTATTTCTATGTTTATAGCATGTTTTCAGCCTTGCTATTCAAAATTGAAGAGTCAAAAAAATAGCTTTGCTTATTTTAACAGCCTATAACAAATATAAAATATAAAACTGCTAAGGAAACCATGACTGAACACCATCTGCCAGCCTCATCAATAACTTGTTGCTTTTCCTTCTTGATTTTAAACTAGCAATGACCAAGTAAGCTCTAGAACCTGAATCAAAAAAGTGTTCCTCAGAGCAACTTTGTTTCATTTCTGCCCCCTCCACCCCAAGATATAAATATGCTATGTTGAACTAGAGCTGACATCTCTGGAAGGCCCCACACTGAAACCCTGTACACAGGGCAGCATCCTAGCACTAGCTTAGGCATCCCAAGTACACTGAATCATGAAAAACAAGTCCAAAAATTATTTTTAAAAACCTATTCTTACAATTGTAACATCAAACAGGTGAAATTTAAAATTTACCAGCTGGTGGCTGACACTCCTTAATGTCCCTGCTCTGGTTGGAATGCTGACTAGAAAGCACAGGCTAGAACATACACCCCTAACTCTGCAAGTATTACACACGTTCAGACACAAGTCTACATCAGCCCTGCACTGTGCACAGATGAATGCACATCTGATTGACCATTTCGTTTTTGCTTTTCTCCTTCTGAAGGTGGAGCCACATAACTTACAACAAATATTTTACACATATGTTCTCTCCACTGCTGGCAAACAAATGTACCTGTATTTGATTCAATAAAAAAGTCAAATGAATTCAAACAACCTCATATATTTTAGTTATAATTCAATGGGTTTAAACATGCTTGAACTTTTGGATTTATTTGCATATTGAGCAAGCGGAGTCACAATTCTTTCTCAATCATGTACAGGACACCATTTGTGGAAAAAAAAGTCTCAAAGGTGTGAAAATGGAGCACAGGAAGGGCAGGAACAAATATGCAGGGGGAAAGTATAGCATTAGGGGAGAAGAGCGAGTTTGAAGTCTCACAGGGACATGAGAATGCTATCTGCTTTAAATCACAGCACAATAAATTATTCTGAACAGTGAATATATGTTTTATACATATATTATTTCTATGTGCTTTTGATAAAGGCAAATGCAAAAAAAAAATTACATTTTTGTAGACCACAACTTCCATCTTCATTGTCAAGTGGTAAAATAAAAAAATCATCTTTCATGTGCAACTTATGATTCTCATTTTAATGAGGACTTTGACAGCTGACAAAAATGTGTAGATTTCTGTTTCTAATGTACCTTAAGTGTGTACCTGAATTATAAACTGCTAGAGGCCATTTTTGTTTCCAACAGTTATTTTGGTACACTCTAAGGGAGTCTGTTACCAGCATTCCTATAGTCAGACAACACTAATAAAACTCAACATGTGCATTCCATCCTTATGGAGAAGGGGATTAGTGATTTCTGGACAGAATTGTGCCTCTAGAATTTTAGTTATTTTTTAAGAAAGACTGATGAGATCATTAGGTCCATGTTTCTCATGGTTAATGCTACATTTTTATTATCCTTTTTTTTTGGGGGGTTTTTTTTTGTCTCTACTGTTCCTGTATTATTACTTTGTTATTTCTGTAAATTTAATTGTATACTGCTTTCAGTGAAGCAGAAAAATGAAGACATTTGCAAAACTGCATTGTACATGAATTCCATTAAGTTAAATACATTTAAGTGACTATATTAGGAAAGAAAAAAAACACAGGAAAGAAACCCAGCATAAAGCACTTTTTAACAATTATCACTATTCAACATTTCAACAGTAACAACAGAAATATTACTTAACCATGTGAATGTTTTCTACACTTAACACTAGCAAACCAAGTATGATTTGTTTGGAAAACTGAACCTTGTTATCAGGTCTTTACAAAGAAAATACTTAAAAAATAAAATTATCAAGGCTATTAGAATGCTAAAGGTATAATATCTTAGCGTCTTATCAAAAATTACCAGATGAGATCTTAATGCCTTGTCTTTCCATAACTCTTGGAGAAAATTCATTGGGGAAAAAAAAAAAATCACTGATTTTCAAGTATACTAAATGTGGATCTTCGCTTTCTTTCCACGTTATTATCAAACACTGAAACTAAAATTGAGTCGTTCCTCATTTTTATACGTTTCATTCTTAAATATATTTCCCCATGAATACATTTCATTATTTAAAAAACTTTTTTTTTTGCCAAAAAGACTGAATCAGGCTCTTTCATTTACTTTAAGAGGGAAAAAAATACAAATATTTTTTTAAAAAAAAACTTTTAAGAGTATTTTTCTCCCTCATTGTTTCTTTGGTGGGTTTTCAGGTGATCAGTTTTTGCTACCCTTCAATACAGTGGCTTGGAAAAGTCAAAATCTCCCCACGCTTACCACTACAAGTCAGAATAACTGAATTACTTTACAAGAGCACTTACCTAGACCCTATTTGCATTTCAACTTATATTATGTAAATCACAATATAGAAATACAGTGATTAAGTTCCACTTAAAATCACTACATGCTGCCAAAAGCTCAAGTACCTAGAAATTTACCAGCATTTAAGATTTTCAACTGAATTGAAAAGCACTATTCAAAACCTCCACCCAGGAAGGTAACATTCAGACTTTATGTATTAGCTGCAAAATCCTCATCTGCTTGTCAACAGCTTCCAAGGACAATACAGAGCCTTCAGTGCTCTGAATAACACAGTTATTACAGTAAGCATTGGAGAATCAAAATATAGAAAATAATTTTCTTCAGCTCAAATATTGGCTTAAAAGGAAACATTAAGTGGCCAGAATTTGGCCTTAGTGTAGTAGCAGATACAATGACAGATGAAATCAAAAAACTATCAGTGTTTCAAACCAGATGATCTTGCTTAGAACATAATATTTTTATTATTATTTATCACATGGAAGATGTAAGATGCAAATAAATATTCTAATACACATTAACACTTGAAACACTTGAAATTTTACCTCCTGGGGTTCGTGAGATAATACTACATAAAATTTTGATCCTTGCAGTACTGTACCACTAAAGTAGCTTTAATATGCTGTGATTTATGGCCCAGAAATGTTTAGATAATTACTGCATGTGCTCTAGCATTCCTTGCAGAAAGGAAATATGCAGGAGTCCTGGCACAGAGATTAGAGTTCGTAGCAGCAGAGCATTAAGTGCCAAGCTGAAGAACATAATAACCAGAATTAAAGCCTCAGATGTGAGTGTAGTTCCATGAACCAGCCGCAGGATCTTGCCCATTTCATGGCTTGCTGCCTTCTGACAGTTCAGCAGCCACTTAGAAATATGACCCTGCAATCAAAGGGGTCATCACTCCCTAGACAAACAGCAGTGCTGCAGGCACCTCTGCATTAGATTTACCAATATCTTGTTAAGTTTTATGCACACTAGGACATCAAGTTCAAGGGATAATTATAGACCTTGCCACCCCATCCCAGTCTACAGCGCATGCAAACCCTCCCTTCATTTTAAATCTCACAATTTAATTACTCCAAATTTTTAGAGGTGTGAGGGCTACCTGGCAAAGGCTTCTGACTTACTGAAGGCTGCTGGTGAGCAGAGTTAAGGGACTTCATATCAAACACTCAGAGGAGTTTAACATGCTAGCAGACAAACATCACAAGCCACTGGTTGTCTAATAAAATTATATGTTTAAATCTAAGAGTAACTACGTTAGAAGACTGGAAAAAGAAAATATTTTTTTTGCTTGTAGCCACTCCACACAAGCAACAATTTTCTCAATGTTATAGCTAAAGTCACAGCATTTACATGTAGCTTGGGCTCACTATCAGCTTTTATCTCTGCTGCTGAAGCATCAAACCAGATCAGCAGCAATAGGGTTATGGTAGAGAATGGAAACAGAAAGATGAAACAACAGTACTAAAATTAAAATTTGCAGTGCAGCTTAGATTGAATACAAACATCCTTCACCTTGATGGTGGGTTTTTAGTAAGCATAAAGTTGCAAGATTTTGTCAATTGATGACGATTATTTATGTTAATGGTAACCACGTTAGAAGTTGGGGTTTTTTTGAGTCTCTGATGATGGTTGGGTCATACAGTATTCAATTAATGACTATATCATGGCAAAAACCCAAGAAAGATGAACAGAAATGAATCACTGGCCACTCTGCCGACAGACAGACTGGTGGAGGGGTGGAGAGAACTTTAAAACAGCTGACTAGGTTTAACTCAACTGCCTCATTTTTGAAACATATTACCAACTTGCCCCACTCTTTTCCCAGCATCCAAAGGAGCAATTAGTTCTAAACTAATATTGAAAGTGCAGAACCCAACTAAGTCAGCCACCCAGGAAACCAACATAGTTAGTGATTTTCCATTTCCTGAGTCTGAAGGTATGTATTATAAAGGTATGTAGACTTCTGGTCATAAATGAACATTTTTTGTCAGGATATTTGTACTCTGAAAGCAATGGTGCATCCTCAGAACACAGAGGTATGGTTCATCAACTCTTTATTCCCACATACCATAATGCTTCCAACTCCCAACAAGCTAAAGATATGAGGGGGAATTTTTTGGAATTATTCCAAAAGTAGTTTCGGAATAATTCCGAATACTAGGACTTCAGTGGATCAATATCCTTTCACTACAGGTGATTTCATAGTATCGGGTTGCTTTTCAGATAAATGCTTATGCACATGTCTACTCCAGCACTTAAAAAGTTGGGTAGAGGTCTGATGTGGACTTTTTCAGAAATTTCTGCCAACTGACAGTCTTGAAAAAATAGTCCTGTAACAAAAGACAAAATGCTGAATATTGTTTTACCCCCAAGAATGCCCAACACTTTCCTAGCATCCACTGTCACCTCTTGCAAAGAGACTGTATTTCACAACTCCGAGTGGAAAACAGGAAAAATCACCTCTCCTATATCATACCCATTTCTCTTCTTAGCACCTTCAAACCAAACTACAAGTTTTGTTTGGCTAGAGATCAAAAACAGGTGTCAGCTAGCCAAAGCTACATCAAGTTGATTCATGCTGTTCCTGAAAATTTCCAAGGCTTTGGATCTCCAGAGAGAAAAAGCTTTCCCATATTGTACAAGGCTTAAAACTGTATTTCTCATTATGAAAATGAACAGGAGGCAAGATTGGAAATGATGAAAAGTCCATTGCAGTGATTACTTGGCAAAGTGTGCTGTAACAGTCCACTAATTACAAGCAGGATTGTTTTTTTCCTTTGGTTTTGTTTTGAAGAAATCAATAGGATATTCAAGAACATAGAAAACAAATTTGTCTCTCCAATAACGAGCCTGGAAAAGTTAATACCACAGTCCAGTTTTCACTGTGGGATTTTGAGTGGATGTTCAGTTTCTGACTAAAGATAAATATCCCAGCTGCAGTCACGGAATGTGCTTGTGGAGTCACCGGCTTGACAAACTGGCAAGGTTTCATAATTTCATTATTAAGTACAACACAAATCCTGGTATTGGATTTGTCAACCTTAAAAGCTATTGCAAGCTGAAAATCATTCATCTATGACAGTTAGTATAGAAATTATGGACTCAATTTGGCAGATGATCAGATTAATAACAACTGAAGAGAAGACATGGTCAGAGGCAAACTCTTTCCTGCGGCTATTCCTGATAATCACACAAAACACTCAGTATAACGGGAGGTGAAAATAGTAGGTTAAACATAGATGGTTTCAAAAGAACCATGGCAGAGCTCACAGACAGCTGCATTGAAGGCAGAATAGGCCTAAGAGTGATTTGAAAGTTCGCAGTGCAACCTAAAATCATCATCAGGGAATTCTTAAGGAACAATTACCTGAGGCTCCTGAATTAACTCATGTACATGTCAATCTAAATCAGTTTAAGAAAGTAAAGCAGAGCATGCAAACATATGGAATTTGCAACACAAACAGTAGTACTGACACTGAGATGCTTAATAGCATAGTCTAAATTACTGTCTGTAAACATTAACTGATAAATTAATCTTTGAACAACATAGCTGTCAGAAAATATAAAGGTAATTACAATTTCAATGGATTTAACAACTGATGAAACCCCAAATTAATTCCATTTTAACCACGTCTTCCCAATAGTCAGAGTTCACACAGCATTCAGGCTCAAGGTGAGCAAGATGGGCTTGGAAAATTTAAACCTGGTTCAAGCTCATCCGCAAAGAAAAAATTAATTTGTTACATCTTTTATCTGAAACAACAGAAAAGCACTGGTATGCTAATCAAAATGAAAAAACACAAGGACATGTATATTTAAATGTCAGAAAACAATGTCGTACTAGAACACAGAATCTGTGTATAAAAAGGATTATAAACATCTTCAGGCAAAGTAAACAAGACCCATTAGATCATCCTTAGTTCTTTTATACCCAGGAGTTTTCAGCCTTTGTCACTGCACAGATCAATAGCACATATTTCCTCATTAAAATTCAGCCAATAATTGAAGTTAGCCAGTATATCAGGGAAGCTTCAGGGCATCACTGATGGCTTCATGCTTGTTATTGTCACTACAGTTATGTCATTATTGCAATATTATCTGTTATTATTTTATGTCAGCTATTTCCGACACTTGAGGTAAAGTACCAGCCCATTTCTCAAAGTCGAGGTAGTAATCCTTTTGACTAGAAGGAACTAAAAGAGGGAAATTATAGACTTGTTCCTAAAAAACCTTAAAAGCAGTATTTTACTTGGGGAGAATAACAGTAACACAGGAGCTTTTCCTCTGATAAAGAATGAGATATGAAAAAATATCCACTGATCCACATAAAGTTTTGAGTCTGTTAAACAGAGAAACTTCAATTACAAACTGAATGTAGCTGATAACTGCTAACATGGGACGTACAAAGATCTATTGGGGGAAGAAGTGACCTAAAATCTACAGAATAATGGCTTGCACATCATGTTCCAGACTTCCAAATGCCCTTCTCACAGCCACAGGTTTTACAGGCCAAAAAGAACTCTGAAACCTATTGTCAGAAGTCTACCTCTTTTTCAACCTGCTTTTAATTTAAGGTTTTTACTGAAAGGCACTTCAGCACTGATTTATAAAAAATATGTTTGAGAACAGAATAATTGCCACATAGAAAACTTGTCAGGTAAAAAGAAATGAAAGAACATGCATATTGGAGAGGAGGAACAGTGAAGGGAGAGACAGAAAGAAGCTTTCAATCCTGGAAAATTTCCATACTGGCATTAAAATGATGAAATAACAGCTCAGAAACTCAAAGCATTTCAAAGCAAATGAATCACAAGGGAAAGCTGGAAAACCTTTTTTCTGGAGCAATTTTAACAACTCTGCCAACGGGTAAAGAAGTGGTGCTCTTTTTTCCAAATATGTATTTAAAAACATAAATAAATTCCATCTGTTAACATATCAATATGAACAGAAATCATTGTCAATACTAGAAAAACTCTGATCATGTAATTTTTAAAAAAATAATTCTAAAAAGGTCAATAAACATGTATGAGAAAGAAATTTGAGGTTGCTCTATGCAAGTGAACAAAGACTATGCAAGTGAACAAAGGGACTATTTATAGTTCACAAGATTTGAGGCTATTTAGGTAACATTTAATTTTATCTCTTAAGGGCCACATTCTGGTTTTTTTCTGAACTAACACTAATATCTAGCAGCACAAACCACTACTAAACAACTCTGATTATTTAGAATATTGGAGGGTTTTCAGTGTTATTCAGAAAGAATTTACAAATTGTATCTGTCAGTGTAAAAGTACACTGGAGATCCAGGAAAAAAAAACCCAACCTCTCTCATGGTCAACTGGGAAGAAAGGAAAGCCAACCTTGTAACAGAATTTCTATCTACAAAGGTTTTCAAATGTATATAGGCTTGAGAAACCCACAGATTATTTTTCTTATTTTCTATGTTCTTGTTTGAAAGTTAAGGATAATAAAAGGAGCTTTGAAATTTCTTTCATTTTCCTTCTCTGTATTCTCCCACAAATTGTGTCTCATGTCAATTTAAGTCAAGGACAACTTTTCAAAGAGGAAAAAAAAAAAAAAAGCTACAGATTTCTTCCCTCTTTTCCAGTAATAAACAATCCCAAACCACTCCTCTACTATAAACATACTCATTCCATACTGCTTAAATGCTTAAAAAGACTCCGATTGGGAGATGGATGTAAATAGAGAGAATCATTATGAGCTACACTATGTAGTTTTTCTCTCCCTCAAAACAAATGAGATCATATAATGTTATTTGCAATTTATTTCTCTGCCAAGATTAAAAATGTGAACAGCTTATCAATTTTATTGTTACGTTTCATTCAGTCAATATATTTCCCTACAACATACTTGGACAACTAATCAGGAAGCATTTGGCACTAAATCAGATTAGAAGAGAAATATCTGAGACTTAAGAGTAGAGAAGTTCCTGACCTATTACCAAGCAATTTCCCACCCTGATGTGTTGCATATAAACAGTACTGCACACTAGCTATGCTACCAGATACTAGAAATAGCTACTAGCAATAAGTAAAAAATGCCAGGATGGTGTTAAGAGGCTACAAAGCCATAATTTTCAAGGGAAATAAAAACCTGGAAAGTATACAGTAAAAATGACAACTCTGCAAGGTTGAGAATCAATGCTGCACTCAATGCCAAGCATGATACACTAAACACACACTCAGTGAGTCTAAATAGTTGCAGTTCTCCTCAGTAATCACATCTTCAAAGCCTGTTTGATTAAAGTATTTCAATAACTAAGATCTAAAGTCTCAAAAGACATTTACCTCATGTTTTAAAACTTATCCTTATAGACACTTGAAATTTTGGTTTCTCTCTTTTCCTTTCCTCTGCTTTATTTCCTGACAAGAAAGTCTAATAAAAATTGCTTAGATAGGACATTAAAAAGGGAAGAAAACCATCAGACAGGAAGATGTGACAAAAAATTAATGTTATTCTTTGGCCCTGTAAAATTTATGGAGATAAAGTTAATTTATGTCATTTTACGTCTTTCAATCTTTTTTGGACCCTCATATCAATAACAACGTCACACTCAATGTTATTCTAATACTTTCAGTAAATTTCAATCTATTACCATTTGCAGACACTGGAAATTCTTTCCAGAACAAAGGAAGTCATAACTAATAGTATACTTATAAATTTGTAAAGGAGCCTTTCCAACAGAACGCTAGCCTGTATTGGTGTGATCCAAATTAAAAACACATATAAAACTTAAATTGCTCTTGAAACTGAAACTTTTTTCCTTTAATAGCTCCCTTAATGCAACATTTAAAAAAATATTATACTTATGAAGCTTGTTTCTCTTATATTAATCAATGTACTACCCTCACATATGTATAATAAATACTTCCATTCTCTTTTTACATTTAAACATAACTCTAATACTACTGTTGTATGGCCCAATGTATCTGATCAGATTTTAATCGCAGTTTGAATTATTCAGACGTGCACTATTATCAAAAAATTTAATGCAGCAAACAGGAGCAGTCTTGCTACAAACAACTGTCATGCTCCACTTTCATTCAAACACTTATGAGATGTACATAGAAAATTTAGAAATTAAAAAATTATTTTGATTCATTTTCAGAATAACCAGTTCTAACTCAAAATCCTACAGCGACATGAAGAATTTTCATTAATATTTTAAGAATTTGTTTTCCATTTTTCAATTCAAGAATTGAATTTCAAAAGGCAGATGGTAGTCTCCTGCCTTCAATTCTTAATCCTGCTTCACCTTCCTATTCTTCCATTTGTGTAGAACTCAGGCACATTTTGTCCCTTCTCCCCAGCGAATGCATTTTGTTTGGCTGCTTTCACTGATGGCTTTCTTTAGGTCACTTAGGATTACATAAAACAAAAGTACGGCTAAATTCTCTGCAGCCCTAAAATGTTCCTTACACAACCACATCTGCTTTATTTCATTTGTCCCCTCCAACGGTACACAGCAATTTTTAGGGCTCTAAGGTTATATCATGACATTTATATCTTTGTCATAACATTGTGGAGTATTCCATTCACTGGACGTGGAAAAGTCAATGGTTAAAGCCACTCACCAGGCACTTCTTTTGGTCTTGGGGTTATATGGCAAACAGAAAACCAATTCAAAATGCACCAAGGTGATACACTCTACAAATTCAAAAATAATATGTAGGGGTTCTTTTCCATTTGATTTGCTTGTAGCACATATCCCAAATGCACTTTGAAATAAGAAATTCATCTGCCCTCTAAAACTGTATCCTAATAATTGCCATTTCAGCAATGTATTGCAAAGCATTACTCTCACAAACAAAGACAAAACATTTTGGGATACGCAGAGAATCACTGGGTTGAAAGAGACCTTCAAGATCAGAGTCCAACCCATGCCCTAACTCCTCAACTAAACCATGGCATTAAGTGCTGTAGGAAATCAAAGAATAGAAACTCTCACAGAGTCAAATGGAATTAACTTGAGACCGTGGGTAGGATTAGGTTTGCTGAAAGAAGATACAAGCTTGTAATTTCATAGTTAAGAATAAAGTGTGTTTTAAGTAAATAAGAAATCATGTTAAGTGAGAAAGAAGAGGATATAAGAAAATAAATAAAGGTGATTTAGTAGGCAAGGTAAGGGTTAATAACAAATATGTGAAGACTTGCAGGTCCCAGACCCTGGTCAGAAGGTGCCACATTGCAGTAGAATAGATTCAAGGCCAAAGGCCAGAAAAGCAAAATAATATACATGTAAGTTTTCTATTAGTCAACAAAGTTACAACTGGCCTTGCACGAAGGCATTTGGTGATTTTTTTCTCTAATGGCTGCCACTGTCCACTAATTTTACTATGCTAATGGGACTGATTCTTATCTAAATAATAAATCAAGCTGGAACAAGAAAAATCCTGTCTCACTCTCTCACAATGCTGAGAATTCCCACCAGAGGAATATATTATTATATTCTAATAATTCCTGACAGAGTGCCACATCCAGTCTTTGTTT
>VXBQ01011619.1:4058-34410 GCA_013400175.1 Phainopepla nitens | reverse complement strand
AAATCCTTTCCTAAATCTGGGGGGTAAAATCCTGTCCTAGATCTAGGGGCTAAAGTCACCCCGAGGAAATCCTTTCCTAGATTTGGGGGGTAAAATCCTTTCCTAAATTTGGGAGGTAAAACCCTTTCCTAAATTTTGGGGGTAAGGTCACCCTTAGGAAATCCCTTCCTAAATTTGGGGGGTAATGTCACCCAGAGGAAATCCTTTTCTAAATTTGGGAGGGAAAACCCTTTTCCTAAATCTAGGGGGTAAGGTCACCCAGAGGAAATCCTTTCCTAAATTTGGGGGGTAAGGTCACCCTTAGGAAACCCTTTGCTGCTTTGAAGGATGTTTATATCAAGATCCTCTCCTCAGAGAGGAATTACAAGCCAGGAAATTCTCTGAGATGCTGTAATTGGTAAAAATTATAACTTTGTAGGAGTTCTGAGATGTGGAATGAGAAGTGAGTCCGGAAATTTCGTCATTTTCTGAAATTTTTACTGCAAGTCCTTCTCCTTAACCCAGTGCTCACGGCAGATCAGTGATCCAGCAGAATCCAAGAACAACCTCAAGGCCATCCTGACACATTCCTTGTTCTCCACTGAGGAGAAATTACTGGCAGAGCTGGATGCCATCATAGGGAAAAAAGGCACCAGGATTATCATTTGGAATCTCAGAAAGTACGAGAAACCCTCTCTTAGCTCTCATTAATTTCACATTTTCTTTCAGTGTGTGCAAGCATAGAAGGATTTGGGGGTTCTTTGTGTTTGGAATAACTGGAACAAGCTGTGTGCAGTTAAAAAAAGGGGATTTTAGCAAATCTGAGGAATTCTTTTTTTTCCCCCTTCTTTCCTGGCTCCACCACAACACCTCCTCTTGTATTTGCTTTTTTTCCCCTTTAATTAATACATTTTCCCTTCTTAATTCTTAGAGATAAAAACGACAAACCAGAATTTGACTTTGACAAGGATAAATATGACATCAGAATTCCAGAAGACTTGGATGAAACAGGAAAAAGAGGCTACAAAAAACAGGAGAGACTGGACCAGATTGTTCCAGAAAGTGATTACTCGCTACGAGTACGTGTTGCATTTTGAAATTTGGGTTTCTTTTTGGAAGCTGGAGGGTGCAAATGTTTTAATTTTTAGTATAATGTGTATTTTATAGGCTTACTGCAGTATTTTGTACCTGAAGCCAACCATGCAGATCATCCTGAGAGGACAGAAAGTGAAAACACAGCTGGTTTCCAAAAGTTTGGCCTTCATTGAGAGGGATATTTACAGACCCAAATTTCTCAATGTATCCTTTAATATTTCCATTGCAGAGCTCTGTTCTGTGACTGGATTCTGTTGCAGTTATATTGATGAATTTTGGGTTCTTTTTTGGGATTTTTTTTTTGTTTTTTAAGTCATACTGAAGGAATTATCTCAATATAAGAAAAGAAAACTAAGACCCACTCTTGGTTTTTTGTGTTCCATGAGATTCACTCTGTTTTTCCTTAATATCTGCTCAAAGGCTAAAACAGTCAGAATTACTTTTGGATTTAACTGCAGAAACAAAGATCATTATGGAATAATGATGTATCACAAAAACAGACTCATCAAAGCTTATGAAAGAGTTGGCTGTCAATTAAAGGTAAGAAATTAAGGCTTCAAAATATTTTAAGATCCTGACAAATTTCATTCAAACACTGATTTTAAAAAAGAATATGGATGGAAAGCAAGATATTGATGTGTACTTTTTTAAATCACTTTTTTTGCTGTATGCAACAGTTAAAATTTGTATTAAATTGTTTTGTTTCGAGACTGTTTGATACAAAAATATAAATCTGAGCACATCTTCCAGGACAAAAAGAGGGGTGGAACAGAGGATTTGTTATTTAGGGAGTTTATATCAAGATTCTCTCCTTGGAGAGGAGTCATAAGCCAGAAAATCGTTTTTACCCATTGTAGATACAGTTAATAATTACCTCCAGCAAACTCTTGGAATATTGGCATGGATTTTGTTTTGGTTTTCCTGATAAACTTTAATTCCTTGCAGGCAAACAACATGGGTGTGGGTGTTGTTGGGATTATTGAATGCAACTTCCTAAAACCAACTCACAACAAACAAGATTTTGACTACACCAATGAATACAGGTATTTTTATCTGCATTTTCTATCCCATATTACCATTTCCTGGGAAATACTTGATAAAGCTGCTTCTTTTAATAGGAAGAATAAAAGTTTCAGGTCAAACCTGGTTTAAATGCAAGCAACTCCTTTTAGACCTTTTTTTTTGTCTGCCCCCTTTTTGTCTCTTTCCCTTTCCTTATAAATATTTTCCCAGAATATCCACACTTTCTTATTCCCATGTTTTTCCTTGAATATTCTTTTGTGGCTGTTCAGGAGGAGGCATTTTCCATGTGCCCAACAGTGCTTTTAATGTGGATTTTAATGTGGAAATTATGGGAACTGATGGCAAGTGTTGGTGATCCTGAACCATTTCCTGTGTGTGGCACCAACATTTCCCTTGGCAGAGGGGCAGGAATTGGGAATGTCCTTGGCAGGCTCGGTGAGCAGGGAATGTTTTCCACTTGTTGGGGATTTTTTTGAACACTTCACATGAAAGGGGGATTTCCTCAATCCCTTGGGTTTGATTTGTCTGTCAGCACCCCAGGAAATCTGGGAACTTTGTGCCCAGCCAGTCTGTCCAAAAAAATATTATTAAGTTAATATCCAGAGAAGTGGGGAGAATCAGAGGATCATTAAGGTTGGGAAAAACCTCCAAACCTTTGAGTGGCACATCCAGTTGTTCCTGGACATAACTTTGGGGTGGAGGTGTGAGTTAATCTTACAATTAAATTATAATGAACCAAGTTTATCTGAGGAGAGGGATTTCACCCCAGCTGCTGCTTCAGCAGCCAAACAGCTTCTCCTCTCTTGGCTGCTCTGTGTTCTGTCAGCTCCTGGTGCCATGGAGTTCCCATTCCTGCAGGGATTCCAGCAGGACTGCCTGTGGAGTCTCCACTCTGCTGCATTTGTCATCCAGGAGCAGATTCCTGCCTGCCAGCTGCATTCCATCCAGGAAGCAGCAGCTGCATTTCACCTCTGATTTCAGTCCCGTCACAATTTCTGTTACAATGGGAATGTGACTTGCCAACTTCCTCTGATTTTACCCCCAGCCACCTTCCCTTGGAATGTGGGTGGGCACAGTGGTACCACACTGGAAATGTCTTCTCTGAAGGTTTTTTTCTGCCAGGAGTGCTCCAGGCTTTCACAAGATGTTTTTGTTCTGGGCTGGGAAGTTGTGAACCTGATAGAAAGGTGCCCTGCACTTCTTCCCTCCCCAGAAAAAGGATGTGGTGCCACGCATGGCTCACTGCTCATTTGTGCCCTTCTGGTGCCCCTGGCTCAGCAATCCCTGCCTGGGTTCAGAGGTGACCTGGATCCAAGCTCTGGGTCACAGGAGGTCACTGCACAAACACTGGTGGCAGGTGCTGGGCTGGGCCTGGTGACTCATCCCTGGATTGCCCAGAGGTGAATTCCTCAGCCTGGCAGGGGCTGTCCTCACCTCCAGCTCACCTGGGGGCTTTGTTGTTGTTCCTCACCTCTCCCTCCTGGGTGTGCCAGCTCTGGGAGTCCCTGAGCTGCACCTTGAGCCCTGAGCAGGAAACAAAACTGAAAGTTACCCTGGGTGAGACTGACCTGCTCCTTTTATCAGAGTGCAGACTTTATATCACACTCAAGTGATCAAATGTTTGCCAGCTCCCTGTTGGAAAGTTGGAGATCAGCTGAGAGTAGCCATGAACCTGCACTTGGGGTGTACAGGAACAGCCAGAACCTGGGGGAGGGGCTGGATTGGTTTTGTGCTTTTTAAAATTCTTTGGTTCATTTCTTCTGAACTGGTGAAGCCCCTCCAGGGTTTTCTCTGTCCATCAACAGCACTCTTGATTTCAGTCTTCGTGCTCTGACTCGTATTTCCAGGAATTCCTTTGCTGACAAACCTGACTTCAGATGATTCCTCATTTCTACAGGTTTCTAAATAAAAAAAAAAAATATAAAATAAAAAACGAAAAGCTTTTAGAAAAGCTTTTTTCACAGTCTTGTGCAATTAGAAATATTGAAGTGGTTCATGCACTTATTCTGTCACTGGAGTTTATAAAGGTTCTTCCTGTGCTGGAATTGGATTATTCAAGGTGGTTTTAAATTCTTTTCTTTGTAGACTCACGATAGCAGCCCTGGGAGAAAAGCTCAACGATTACTGGAACGAGATGAAAACCAAGAAAAACGAGGAATATCCCTTAGCTCTGCCCGTGGAGGAGATCCAGTGAGTGCCACTGTGACAGCAGAGAACTGAGCACCCTGCCACTGGTTTCTCTGATAGGAGAACACTCTCTGCTGATGTGCAGAGCCTGAATTACTGTGGTTTTCCCCCAGGAAACAGCCTGACCAGACGTGGGTGCAGTGTGACGCGTGCCTCAAGTGGCGGAAGCTCCCGGACGGAATCGAGCACCTGCCGGAGAAGTGGTACTGCTCCCTGAACCCTGACCCCCAGTTCAGGTAAGGACACGGCCAGGGACACCCCCCAGTCCTTGCTGATCACCTGGAGCACCAGGGCTGTTCATCTCCTTCTTTTGTGGTCTTTTTCCTGTCCTCTTGCTTCCCTCAGAAATTGTAACGTGCCGGAAGAACCAGAGGATGATGATTTAATACATCCCACGTACGAGAAAACCTACAAGAAAAAGTGAGTTCTGTTGAAGTGGGAATGAGACTTTTACAGGGTTCTCTACACTGAAAACTACCAAGGAGAGCTGTGCAGCAGTTGGGGTGTCTTGGTCTGAAAGACAAGTGTCTGCTGGGGAAGGCAGGAGCCTCCCTTGGAATAGAAAATGTAAACCCTCTCCCTCTGAATAATTATAATTTTGAAATTACAGGGCTCTCAGGCAAAGATATGAGGATAGGAATAGCAGTTATTTACTAGGAAAATTAAGATAAAAATGCAGTAGTACAAATAAAAAACCAAAACAACCCACTGACAGAACACAACCTGACACTCTGTCAGTCAGTCAGGGGGTTGGCAGCAGTCCCATGAAATGGTGGCTGCAGTCCTGCAGGGACAGATGTGGTTCTACTGGAGCAGGGATCCTGGAGAAGGGTGGAGTTTTCCTTTGACAGTCCAGTGGTGATGGAGAAGGGTCTGGTTTTCCTCTGGGGATGCAGTGGGACCAAAGGCTGCTCCTCTGGGGATGCAGTGGGGCCAAGGCTGCTCTTTTGGGGATGCAGTGCCAAAGGCTGCCTGTGCTGTCCCAAAGCTCAGATTATATCTATGGAGGAATGCTGGGCTCCTCCCCTGGGTGCAGCATCTCCCAGTGGGATGATGGAGTTTTCTCAGCCATGCAGTGAGACTCAGTGCCCATTAACAGGAGATCTCTCTGCCCTGGCAGGAGAGATAAAGAAAACTGTCCCACAGCTGGCAGTAGAATCCACACCCCCAACCTCATCCTGCATTTGTAACCTAAGACAGGGTGAAAGTGCAGCTCCCAGAAGGATGATGTTCCACAGGATTTGGCAGTCTGAGATGTCCCAGAAGCAAACTCTGAGGGCTGTTAGGAGACCTTGGCTGTGTAACTTTCAAGGTTCACAAGGTTGAAGCATATTGAAAAGATCAATACATTTATTTAGGAATAAAAGGGTTCTTAGCTAAGGTGTATGGCAAAAACTGATCTGGGTAATTGGTATGGTTCCTCACATTCTAGAAGTGGGAGTTTGGGTTTGTTTTAAATATTTTAATAAATATTCTAGTTAAGGTAACTTGAGACGAGTTTCCAGCTTCCTTAGGAAATTTTCATTCAATAAACAAGAACACTTGGATTATTGTATGTAGCTGAGATGAGAAGTATTGTGTTTGCTTTTAGATCTTAGATTTAATTTTTTATAATGAATGAACAGTTTGAATCTAAGCTGTTAATTTCTATTTTTTCCTTGCTGCTTTGCAGGGACAGGGAAAAACTGAGGAGGCGACTGGAGTACAGCCAGCAGGTAACTTTTGGAGCTGCCCTGGGTGTCAGTGTCTGCTTTAACATCCAGTTTGACTCTGCTGCCTCTGCAGGATTTGCTCACCATGAGGAAACCCAAAATCCCCTTTTCTTTGCTGCCCGGTGATGGAAAATCCAAAATTCCTTTCTCCATCGGAAGGAGTTTGAGAGGGACAAAGGTCTCTGGCCAAAACTAGAAGAGATGTCAGTCACTCGTGGCTGTTTTTATCTCAGGACACCCAGTTCTTGAAAGGGGATTTGTTGGAGAGAGATGTGATGAGGATATGAAAGTAAAGATGCCCTTGAAAGTGAGGATTTCAGGGGGTGGGGATGGACAGAGGTGGAACAGCTCCACGTGTGCAAGGAGACACTCAAATTCAGATTCAATCCAGATGCAGATCAAGGTGTTTGATGGGAATTTCTGGACTGTAACTCAGAATCAAATTTTCTAAGTGGCATTTAGTTTCAGTTGCATTCCAAGACAATTTCTGACCTAAGATCCCGTCATTTCTGGAGAAGAGACACTGCATGTGCTGTTTTAACCTATTTTATTCCATTTTATTGTTTCTCTGCCATTACAAAAGTAATTTCTAAAAGTGAAATAATTCCTTATTTTGGGCCAACTGAGTGAACCCTGGTCAGCTTTCCCTGGGATGTCTGTCCTGGGGCTCGTGTCTGATGGGCAAACTCCACACAGAGACACAGCTTGGGAAAAGCTCCTGCCTGGGATTCTGCACAGCACTTTAAAATGAAAAGCTGGGATTTGCAGGAGTCTAGACAGCTTATCTCATCCCAAAATCCTGAGCCTGGCTTCAAGGAGTTACTTGGATATGGAAATGGCAGAATTTTAGGTGTTGATATGTAAAGGAACTGCCTAAATCTGTCCTGAAGAATCTACTAATACCTGTTTATTTCCATTCTTAACTTACATTGTCTTATAGATCAGTAATGAAATCTTGTTAAAAACATCTGTTTCTTCAAGTAAAGACTTCAAAACGTTCTCAGCTCCTAATGCAAAGGAAGCTCTTCCAAGGTTACTCTTACCAAAATCCTCAGATGCTTCTGTTAGAAGATCTCTGCCTATTTTAATTAAAGTGTCTTCCCCTCATGTGGATGCTGATAGCAGGTGAGTAGACCTGTACAAAGGAGATTCCTGTTTATTTCTAAAATTAATAACTTCATGAAAATGATGGTGTTGAGGGCAGCTTTAGCTGCTAAAATTCCTGTGTGGGAATTCTGGGAGCGCGGGAAGCTCCAGGTTAAAGGGACCTGGAGACTTTGTCAAGTGCAAAAGTGAATGCAGGAGAATGACAGAGGAGCATTTTTAGTGATTTGTCTGCTCAGGAGCAGAGTTTGTGTTCTCCACACTGCACAGGCTGGTTTCCTGAAGCTCTGTGGGGATGTTCTGGAAATACTGAGTCCGTTTCAGGATAACGTGGGAGCATGTGGATGGCAGGCACTTGATTTTACAGGAACTTACTCTGGCTACACAAATTAAAATCCCATGCAGGGAATTTTTCTGGAGTGGTAATTTTTGAACAGTGCTCAGAGAAACACTGCACGTGGTTGGAAACAAATGATTTGGCAGCATTTTTGCAAATAAACTGATAATTTTAATGTTTTCCTCCTCAGTCTCAAAAGGAGGACGCAGAGCTGTGCGACACCTGTGTCCCTAAAGACACCTCGGCTCAGTGACAAAACATTCAACAGCCACGAGGAGGAGGATGATGATGATGAAGATGTCATCATTCTAGAGGAGAGCAGCACTCCAAAGCCTTCAGCAGATGCTGATGTTCCCGTGGTAAAAACAGAATGTATCAATTTGGATCAGGAGGAGAAGCAGAAGGAAAACTCTCCCGTGGGGGAACCTTGCAGTGCAACCACTTCAGAGGCAAAAACTGAACAGCTGAGCTCAGCAACACAGACAGAGCTCCCAAAACTGGTGGTGAAAAAGGAGGAGGTGGAAGACATCCCAGTCCAGATTCCTGGGGCAGGGATGGAAAAGGAACAGCACAAGGTCAATGGTGTTCCTGAGACATCTGTAGAGATGGAAAACGAACTGAAAATTCAGCTGCAATTATTGAACAGAGAAAAAGAAATGTACCAAAGCAAATGTGAAGCACTAACCAAACAAGTGGAAACACTGGAACAGCAGCTTTTGGAGATGAATAATAAATATGTAAAAAAGGAAATGTGCCATCAGGCAACGGAGACACTTCCCTCCTTTGGGGAAGAGAACGCTGAGGGGAGGAGCTTGGCAGAGGTGACAGCTCTCTATGAGCAGGCCCTGGGGGAAATTGCAACGCTCAAGGAGCAGTGCAGCACCCTGCAGAACCTAAAGACTGAGTGCAGCAAATGTGCTGATGGAGAGAGCAAGAGTGAGGTGGAGGAGATGGCAGTGCAGCTGGATGATGTTTTCAGGCAGCTGGACAAGTGCACCATTGAGAGGGACAGATACAAAAGCGAGGTAAAACCCTCCTATCACTTCACTTCTCTCTGTTTTTTATTCCCTGTTTCATAGCACTTCCACTACACAACATTTTCAATAGTTTTTACAGCTTTATTTTTCTTTTGATTGGCAGATTGAAGTCCTAGAAGCGGAGAAGACTCAAGTGGCCTGTCAGTGTGAGGAGCTCAAGGCAGAGCTGGCTCAGTTAAAAGCTTCAATCCCACAGGCTGTAGCACGTGCAAATGATTCTACCACCAGTAATGTAGAAGACTCTGTAAATTTTTCTGATGGAGAAAGGTATCAGTTTTGTTCTTTCTAGATGTTATTTCAAGATTTTTGTTTGTTGGTTGTATTTTAATTGTGTTGATGAAGGTTATATCTGATAATTGTATAATAAAATGTGATGCTCAGCATTCTTTTCTACTGCCTTTTGTGACTCCTGACTAATGTTGTTTTTTTTTTTTATCAAGTGATGTTTGTGATTTATGACTTACTTGTGTGAGCAGGATTGGCCACTGCACAACAGAATGGCAAACTGATACTTCTTAAAATATCCAAAATGTTGCATAATTTCTAAACACAGCTTGCAAACCAAGGAGAGAAAAGGGAGGCAGGAAAGAGGGTGATCTGTTGTGTAATGAACTTCCCTTTGAGAGTCTGTTTTTCTGTCTTGAATCAGCTGAAGAGTCTGGATTTGAAACTTTCCTGTAAGAACTCCTTGCTGCAGGCAAATCCTGTGGAATCAGGGTCCAGAGTATGTCTTGGAATTAAACAAGGGTTGAAACTTCCAGCTGGAGAGCTTGGAGCTCTTGGGAAGTGGGAATAGCACACACACAAAAAAAACCCAGAGCAGGTGCAAGCAGAGTGAGCTCAGGTCCCTGCCAGGGGAGAATCCAAGGGGGGAAGCATCACCTGTGATAAAAGGGGACTCAATTAAGGGACCAGTTCTGCAAACTGATCCCTGGGGCCAGATGTGAGAGGGATTTAGAGGGAGCTGAGGGCCTTGTAGTATCTCCAGAAGTTACCATTCCTGGAAAAAGGCAGTTGTTACACCCAAATTTAGGACAGCCAGAGCTCCATCCTGGCACTGCAGCCTCAATCCCAGGGAAAACATGGAATAAATCTACTTGGAAGCCACCTGCAGCCTCATGGGAGTCCAAAAGGGGGTAAGGGCAACCAGCATGGGGTGACTGAGGGCAAACTGGGGATCCAAACTGGGGATCAGCAGCAAGGCCAAGAGTGGAAAAGGCTTTTGCACCTCAAGTCCTGTGTCCAGTTGTGTGTCACTGGAAAAGGACATTGAGGGGCTGGAGCATGGCCAGGGCAGGGAACTGAGCTGGGAAGGGACTGGAAAACACATCCTGGGGAAAGCAGCTGAGGGAGCTGGGAAGGGGCTGAGCCTGGAGCAAAGGGGGCTCAGGGGGCCCTTGTGGCTCTGCACAAGTCCCTGCCAGGAGGGGCACTGAGGGGGGGTCGGGCTCTGCTCCAGGAACAGGGACAGGAGCAGAGGGAACGGCCTCAACTTGCACCAGGGGAGGATCAGGGTGGAGATTGGGCAAGAAAATTTCCCTGGCGGAGTGGTCAGGCCTTGGGATGAGCTGCCAGGGAGGTTTGGAGTCCCTGTCTGTGGGAGTGCTCAGGAATCTGGATGTGGCCCTTGGGGATGTAATTGTTGGACTGGATAATCCCAAAGTTCTCTTCCAGCCCTGGGGATTCTGGGATTCATGGCTTGGCTGACAGAGCCAAATGAACTCCATAAATTCCTGATGCCATCAAACTGGAGGGAACTCAGGAGGGCAGAGCTGCTGCTGAGGGACTTTGACAAATTGGACAAACGGGCTGGAAAATTCCACAAGGGCACCTGTGAATTCCATGCTGGAGCCAGCTCCTGGCAAAGCAGCTGGAGGGAGGTGCCACCCCCGTGGTGCTGGGGGTGGCAGTGCCATGTGAGCCAGCAGTGCACTCTGCTGGTGCCACAAGCCAGCTCCTGCTGGGCTGCACTGGGGGAGTGGCTCCTGCCTGGGCCTGGATCTACCTCTGGACACCCTGGCAGAGGGTGACAGGGGAGTGGAGAATGAGCTGGATCATTTCCAGAGACCCCTGTCAGTCTTAAAAAAGACATTTACCCACATTAGAAAATTATCTGTCAGCATTTAATTTTATTTTTCCTTATAGCTCTGACGTGTGTTTATTAAAATAATTAGCAAATAAATGCAGGACTTGGAAATAACTTCCCCCACAAGGTGATGGAGATATGGCAGCACTGGGAGAACATGGAGATGATAAAGGATCTGAGAGTAGAAGGAAATGGGCCACAGAAGGGATGGCTCATGGCAAAACAATTTGATCAGGAAGAGGACACAGCAAGGACGTCCAGGAAAGAAACCAAAAAAAGGGAGGCACAGCCTTTTCCCTGGGCTATTATAACTCTTATTTCCTATTTATATTTTAAAGCCTTTGGACAAACTCCTCTTTCTTGCCTTCTCCTCTCTTTTTCTCTCCTTTTGTTCCCGTGGGTTGTGGTAGTTTGGGTTTCTAAATGGATAAAACCAGCAGGGCTTAATATTGCTTTGAGAAACACAGGTGGTGTGGGGTAAAGGATTGTACCAACGCTTATTCTGAAATATTTCTGACAGGAATTAGTTTGAAACTGAGGGAATATTCCCCCTTCAAGGCAAAAACTGAAGAGAAGCTTGGAAAAACTGATAGGTTTAGAAATAATCTCGATGCAGCTTTACCGGCATCATTTTTTTTTTTTGTTGTTGCTTTCTGGGAGCCATGGAGCATCTGCAGTGTGGATGATCAGTCCAGCTTTGTGAGGGGAGCTCTGGACACAGAAGCCCATCTCCATCTAACCCTGTCCCCTTCTCTCCCCAGCCTGAAGCTCCGCTCGCTGCGGGTGAACGTGGGACAGCTCCTGGCCACCATCATGCCCGACCTGGACCTGCAGCAAGTCAACTATGACATTGATGTGGTGGATGAAATCTTAGGGCAAGTGGTGGAACAAATGCATGAAATCAGCAGCACTTAGAATCTCAGTGTTTCAGCAGAGTTTTGTTGCTCTTCCATGATAACCTGTAGGTTTCCAGACTGTAAATAGGGCTGCTTCACTTTATATATCTGACATGGGTGGATCTCTCAGTGTAAATATTCCTCATTTAGCTGTTCACTTCCTCCTCAAGGAACACTGTCAATACTGACCCATCCTGATGTACTTAATTAAGGATTTTGCTTTGGAAATGTATTTGTAATTAAATTTGCAGATATTTTTACTATTAGGAATCTTAATACTTTTCTACAGACACCTTTTGGTTGACTTTCAATCTTATATAAGCATTAATACCTGTGAGTATTTCTTCTTCTAAAGTAGTGGAATATCTTAGAAATAAAAAAAAAATAAAAAGAACTTCCTTGATTTCTTTCCCAGAGTTGTTGTATCCCACAGTGTTGTTCCATTGCTCCCAGCAGTGTTCTGTGTTGCATTCATGGGATAGAAATGTAAGTAATAGGTGAGGATATTTGGGCAATATTTGTGTGGTATTACCAAAAGAAGGCTTCTTTAAGGGTTTTATCCTGAAAATTGGGGATGGACCAGTTGGATGGAAGCACTTTGAAAAGGAAGGGTGTTTATTAGCTGTGGTGGAAACTACAGGGTGAACTAGAGCTGAGAACATTCAGCTTCGACAGCTTTAGACAGTTTTTTATTATAGGCAGGAAAAGGGAATTCCTTTTTTTTCACATCTCCCCTTCTAGAGTTGTGTGCTCTAAATCTTCCCATTTTTCCATGGTCATGGGAAAAGCTGGAAGCAACGGTACCAAGAGAAATTCCCAGCCAGCTGCAGGGATTTCTTTCCAAGTCATTGGGAATGACAAACTGGGTGGCAAAGACAGCAAATCCATCTTTTCCTCTGTGGTGGGATTGGTCACCCAAAGAGCTATCTAGAAAAACGATTCTTGCTTTTAAAATATAAAAAATAAAATTTAAAAAATCATTTATTTAGTGTTTAATATGTTAATTCTTAGGAGGTTTTGTTTTGTTTTTAATAAAGCCAATATTGTTGGCTTTTGCACTACTACTGTCCTGAGTTAATCCCTTGGTGTCCCTTTTAGTTGTAGTTCAGTGGAATTTTTTCCATGGACAGTATTTCAATGGAAGATTTCTCTCTATGCCAATAACAGGAATGCACTACTGTTGTACTTTATAAAGGAGAAATTGAATGTTTGATTTGGGAAGAGTTGGCTGTAATATAACTACATATGACTTTTGCAAAGATTATATTTCCCATTTCTTGGTGTGTAGCTTTTCCATTTCTTGATCATTATTTATTACGTTTCATCAGACTAGCTGAATTTCTTGTAGACAAAATAGAGCACATGTCTATATTAAAAATGGCAAATTTACAATGTACATTTACACTTTGGACAACGGTGGACTTATGGAAATGGTTTCTATTTACTTGTTAAAATGTATTTTTTGTAAAAAATAAAAATATATAAATCAGAGTTTGCAGGATCCCAGCTTGTGTTTGTTTCTAAATAAACTGTGCAGAATGGCTGAGGTGTTGGGTGTTGGAAGGGAGCCTGGCTCAGTCTGGACTGGGCACAGCAGGATGGAAATGGCCTGGGAATGTCCTGGATATGCTGCTAGAATCCTGGGGGTGATGCCTGGAAACAGAGACCAGGCACAGTAAAAGAATAAAAAGGGATTTATTGGAAGGATCCAGCTTGGGCACTGCAGGAACCCCTTGGGGCTGCACCCAAGTCAAACCCACAGATGGGCACAAAATGGATCCTGGGCACGAGGCCTCACACTTTGATAGGTTTGGGTCCATCAGCAGATTGGAGTGAATTGTCCAATTCCAGCTCCAGCTGATGAAGCTCCATCCTCCTTGTTCCCTCTCTTCCTTCACTGCTGTTTCCACTCTTGGGCCTCAAATTTGTCCTTGGTGCCCAGCTGGAAAGGAATTGTTTTGTCTCCCTGCTCTGCACAGAGAGCTCAGCAACCCTTCATATGAAACCCAGAACTGCACACTAAGCCAGCACAGAGTCTGAAAAATATAAAAGCTAAAACTCAAGGCATCAGAGGTGTTAATGGACTGGAGCTGAATCTCAGGAAGTTGTGCTGTTGATACATGGAGGAGCTTCCTTGCCTTCAGAAGTTCACGTGGACTTCCACTCTCCTGGCTTCTTGAGGCAGTTCCTGCTGCCATGGAATTCCTCAGGACTTCTGTAAAAGTGATTTTCAAATCCTCTATTCCACACACATCCTTCTCCCTCAGCTGGAAAGAGACAGGTAAGGAAGGGGTTGGATTGCATCCAGAGGTTTGTGGGTCAGGGTGTGGGGAGCAGGATTGAGGGTCCCTGGTATGAGAAATAAGGTTCACTTTACAAAATTTTTAAAAGTTTAATAAGGTAAATGGGACAGTACACAGCGCTGGGGTGCTTGGTAAACTGCCAGAAGCTCACTGATTAGCTTAAAACAATTTTCTTATATGTTTTTTCATTATATTGGTTAAATGCATAGTCATAAGGACTATAAATATTCAAACATTCTTGTGAGTTTGCCTGTTTTGGGAATTCTTTTGTTTTGTTTTAACCTTTGACTTGTTTGTATGTTATCCTGTAGATTAAATCAATATATTTTATTTTTTCTCGAGGCTCAGTTTTGTTGTTTTGACACTTCTTGATAACTGGAGAGTTAGTAGTAAATTTTTCTCTTTGCGTCTTGGTTCTTGTCACTGTTGTAATTTAGATAAGATAGTTTATAAATATATTGAATTATAGTTATTTTACTATATTAATATTATTTACTATATTAAAATAATACTACTTTAATATTTTACTTGTATCTGAGTTAGTTACACAAATAAAAGTATTTAACATTGTATAGTCTTTATTTTAATATGTGAAGGCTTAAGCTATAATATATTTACCACATTACTATTTATATAAACTATATGGTGCATATAAATGCTGACAGATTATACAATATTAAAAAGTAGTTAAAAAGGATTAGAAATTGTACTATATCAAATTTCTTGTGATAATAATAACTTGGAAAAGCTAATACATAAATGCAAAAGCCAATAACTATATTGTCATTTATAACAGTGGGGTGTGGGGACTGGGATTAAGATTGAAGGAGATGGATGAGGAGAGGACTGGATTAAATTCAATAAATGATTTCAAACACTGCCAGAGGAGGGAGTTCCTACAGGATAACTCGCTTCAGACAGGCACAGCTGGCAAAGAGAAGGGGAAAGGTTTGGAATGAGCACAGCACAGGACAAGATTCCAGTGTGCAGACACAACTCCGGGAAGGTGCCAGGCTCGGTGAGGCAGGTCTGGGTGACCTGTTTGGGCAAAAATCCCCACCCTGGCAAACTGGGGGGAAAGGAAGCAACTGCTTCCACACAGGCCATCCCAAGTGGTGAAGGATGAAGTTGTCCTCTGTGGGGACAGGCTGCCACCTCTGCCACCTCTGCCATGGCTGCCCTGCCCAGGGATCTCGAGGGACGCTCACAGCTGTGGGGCACAGAGGTGGAGAGCACAAGGGAGATGGGGCCACAGCCCATCCTGGGCTTCTCTGACAGCCCGACACCCCCGCGCTCGGGGCATTATTGTCCCCTGTGAGGGTGGCACAGGAGGGCACAGCCCCTGTGTCCCCAAGCTGGGTGGCTCCTGCCATGGAGAACTGGCACAGCACAAGGCTGGGAAGGATCTGAGCGCTGTGGAGCCAAAGTAGCCCTTGGGCTGTCCCAAGGAGAAGACTCCAGGATTCAAGGATTGTCCAGAGAGTAGGAGGACAATGACAATAAGCTGTGCCACAGGGATGACAACAAAGAGTTCTCCCATGGGAATAGAAAGGCTGAGAGAATTGGATTGTTCAGCCTGGAGAAGGTTTTAGGGTGACCTAATCGTAGCCTTGGGGGATCTGAGGGGAGGTGACAAGAAAGATGGAGAGACACAATTTCCAAAGGATGGAGTGACAGAACAAGGCGGAGACTCAAACTGGGAGACAGCTTAGATTGAAAATTAGGGTGAAATCCTTCCCTGTGAGGGTGGGCAGGGACTGGGATGGAATTCCCAGAGCAGCTGGGGCTGCCCCTGGATCCCTGGCAGTGCCCAAGGCCAGGTTGGACACTGGGGCTTGGAGCAGCCTGGGACAGTGGGAGGTGTCCCTGCCATGGCAGGGGTGGCACTGGATGATCTTCAAGGTCCCTTCCAACCCAAACCATTCTATGATTCTGGGATATAGAATTAATCTTCCTTTGTTCTCTGCGGCTCCCTCGCCTGCTGTGTGAGGCTGTGTGGGGTCTGGGGAGCTCCCAGAGCACCAGTTTGGGCTTCAACCCCCATCCAGAGACTCTTCTTCCCGCGGGCAAGAAGTGAAAAGAGAAGCCGTTTTCTCACGACGCAATTTTTCACCGTTATTATGTTTTTCAGGCAAAAGGTCTGCGTTTGAAACAGCGAAGTTTGGGGACACGTTACCCATTAAGACTTTTATATATTTACACCGGTCAAGCACAGCAATGCCGGTGAAATTAAAAACAAAAATAAAAACAAAAAAAACCCCCAAACACTCTTTTGAGGAGGGGCAACCATTGGGCTTTCTTGAAATTTTAGGTTTATCCTGCTGCTTTTGTGGGCTCCCCCCGCCCCCGGCAGCCCCTGAGGGCTCCTGAGGCGGCGCGCGGGGCGGGCGCGCGCATGCGCGGGGCGGGCGAAGGCGGGAGCGCGCGGGAGCCGCGGGCGGGCCGCAGGTGAGGGGAGGGGGNAGGCGGGAGCGCGCGGGGGCCGCAGGTGAGGGGGGGGGGGGGCCCGAGCGGGGGAACCCGGGCGGGATTTGGGGGTTTTGGGGCTCTGGGGAATGGAATTTGGGGCTCCCCGCGGTCTGGAGAGCGGGATTTGGGATCCCCGAGGTTCCGGGAGCGGCCAGCGGCGCCTCTGCCCTTCCCTGCCCGCTCCGGGCCGCCGGTGCCCGCTCGTTGTTTGGATTCCGGATGGGGTTGTTACCCCCAAAAAAGTTTTTCTCTCAAGTTCTTAACGCGATGGACAGGGCTTGATACCATCCTCTTGCAATCCCCATACAGGAACTTTCGCCATGATAATCACAACTTTTAGAAAGAGCCTTCCTCAAAGCATCCTGTCAATGACTGCAGTGCAGTTCCAGGCTCTGCCAGCGGTGCCTGGGAAATCTGCCCAAAGTTTGGCCGCCTGAGCCATAAGGAGCAAGAATTGATGTGAGGTTTGTTCTGTTTTCTCCAGGAAACATGAAGGTCATCACCTGTGAAATAGTGTGGCATAATAAGGAGCCGGTTTACAGCCTGGACTTCCAGCACGGAGCGGATGGGCGGATCAATCGCCTGGCCTCGGCCGGGGTGGACACAGCCGTGAGGGTGAGTTCAGCCTGGCTCCGGAGCCTGTGCGGGGTGTGGGGCTTGGTTTCGTTATCCAAAAGATCGGGTTGGTTTCATCAACCAAAATACTGGCTTGGTTTCATTATCCAAAATTCCGGGTTATTGGCAGGTACGTGCCACAGGGAGTGGATGGTTGCAGGAAAGAGTGTAAGGCTGTACAGCTGTCTATAGAATTATAGGGTGGTTTGGGTTCGAAAGGGACTTAAAGATCATCCAGTGGAACCCCTGCCATGGCAGGGACACCTCCCACTGTCCCAGGCTGCTCCAGCCCCAGTGTCCAACCTGGCCTTGGGCACTGCCAGGGATCCAGGGGCAGCCCCAGCTGCTCTGGGAATTCCATCCCAGCCCCTGCCCACCCTCCCAGGGAACAATTTCACCCTAATATTTCACCCTACTCTATTAGTTTGAAGCCACTCCTCCTTGTCATTACTTATTCTTGTAAACAGTCTCTGTGGTAGTTTATTCCAATTGTCTCACATAAAACTTTTTCTTCTTCACTGGCAAGTTGACCTCTTCTTCCCTGATGGTGTATATGTTACAGGGATTTTTTTAATACTTATTTTAGGGCTAGAAGAATGTCAGTTTTCTTTGACATAAAAGATGCTCCCTGCCAGGAGGGGCACTGAGGGGGGGTCGGGCTCTGCTGCCGTGTCCCAAGGGAAAGGAGGAGAGGAAATGACCTCAAATTGCACCAGAGGAGGCTCAAGTTGGAGATTGGCAAAGAAAATTTCCCTGGCAGAGTGGTCAGGCCTTGGGATGAGCTGCCCAGGGAGGTTTGGAGTCCCTGTCTGTGGGAGTGCTCAGGAGGAGTCTGGATGTGGCCCTTGGGGACAGGGTTTGGGGTGATGCTGGTGGCAATGGGGTGGCACTGGGGGATCCTGAAGGGCTCTTCCCACCCTGATGATCCTGTGCCATCACACCTTGCCCTGGAAAGCTGTAACACTCTCGTCACCAGATCTGGAAGGTGGAGAAAGGCCCAGATGGAAAAGCCATCGTGGAGTTCCTGTCCAACCTGGCGCGCCACACCAAGGCCGTGAACGTCGTGCGCTTCTCTCCCAGCGGGGACATCCTGGCCTCAGGAGGGGATGGTGAGAGCTGCTTCTCCTCTGCCTCATCCAGGATCATTTTGAAGTTAAAACAAATGAAATCCACCTGTGTTGCATTTTGTATGAGCAAAAGGGAGTGGGAAATAAAGCAGCTTCCTGCAACTCCCTGCAGGGTGCCTGTGCTCAGCTGGCCTTGGGCTCTTTCTCCAGGCAGCACTGATACAACCAGGGGACACAGCCTCAGGCTGCACCAAGGCAAATCTGGGTTGGATATTGGGAAGAAGTTCTTCAGGAAAGGGTGATAAAGTGCTGGAATGGCTGCTGGGGAGGTGCTGGAGTCCCCGTCCCTGGATGTGTTTAACAAAGCCTGGATGTGGCACTGGGTGCCAGGGTTTAGGTGAGGAGTTGGGCACGGCTTGGACTCCATGATCCTGAAGGTCTCTCCCAACCTAGGCATTCTGGGATTTCTTCTGCAGATGCTGTCATTTTGCTGTGGAAGCTGAATGACAGCAAAGAGTTGGAGCCGATGGTTTTTCAGGATGATGATGAAGCTCAGCTCAACAAGGAGAACTGGGCAGTCATTAAAACTTTAAGGTAATTTATTATTTGGTGAGTTTGCTTTTCAACATTTTTGTTTTTTCTCAGTGGCTTTTATCATGTGGTTTTCAGGGTGTGTAGAACTCCAGTGCTGTCTACAATTTGCTTGCTCTGATATTAATCCTTTTAACTCCCTGTTAATGGGACTCAGAAAAAGGAGGGAGAGGGACATTTTAAATAATCAGGTGGTGACAGGACAGGGGGCAGTTTTTAAGCTGAAAGATCAGTTCCTGGCAGCTGCTGAGGCTGAGGTGAGAAGAGTTGCAGAAGTGCTTGAAGCACCAGCAGAAGCCTTTATTTGCCTCTTGATACATTTTTTTTTTTAGCCTAAAAATTCATAAACCTCATATTTACTCATAGCTTTTAATTTTCAAATTAATTATTGGTCTCTCCTGCCTTCTAGAGGCCACTTGGAAGATGTGTATGATATTTGTTGGACCTCAGATGGAAATTACATGGCATCTGCTTCTGTGGATAACACAGCAATCATGTGGGATGTCAATAAAGGTAAATGCTGCAGTTATCCCTTGGAATTCCAGATCTGCTGGAAGTTCCTCATGGCATTTCCCCCCCAAAAAAATTGGGAAACATCTTTTTTTGTGAGTGGTGGGGTTGTGGGTTTTTTTGTGTGATTTTCTGGGTTTGTGTTATTCTATAAACAGACATAAAATATTCTCAGGCCAACAAAATTTACACCTGAGGAATCTGTTCACCTTGGAGTGTTTAGGAAATAACTTCACACATTTTTTTACCCCCCAAAACTTGCAGAAACATCTTCTGTATTCCTTGCTCCACTTTTTGGTGTTGTGCAGCATGGCCTCAGCTCTGTTGGTGTCTTCCTTTTGAAAAGCTGTTTATTTTCTTTGAAACTTGTCAGCTTCTGGCATTTCTTTGCAAGAAAGCAACACTTGAATAATAGGAAAAAATCCCACCTGTGGCCAGTATTCAGCAAGGTATTTCTAAAACTCTCTGTAGCTTTGTCTCATCAAAGTATTTCTAGAATTCTCTGTAACTTTTCCATCTTTTGGCTCTTGAGACCTTCCCTTGTGGAACATCAGTGGGGCCAGAGAGCTCCTGCCTTTGCTTCTCTGAGTTCTGATACTGATCTAATGTTAATTCCAATTAATTATGAGGTTTGTAGTGAACAGACCTTAAACTGGCACTTGAAAAGCAACTTTTGCTGATATTCGTGTCAGCCACCATCCAATGAACACTTTTATCTTTAAAAAATTATTTCCCTACATACTGAAGCCTTTTTTTTTTTTTTTTTGTCTTGTTTTATGTCGGAAATCTTTGGAAACACGTTTGAATTTATGATCTGATTTATTTCAGGACAGAAAGTTTCAATATTTAATGAGCACAAGAGTTATGTCCAAGGAGTAACCTGGGATCCTCTAGGCCAGTACATTGCAACCCTGAGTTGTGACAGGTGAGCTGTTGGTCTGAGTGTTTTTCCTGAATATTCCTTTTTCCAGGAGGATCAATTAAAAGCAAGTATGCCAGATAAACATGTGGTTTTGTTTTACTCACTTTGTTGTGTGAGCAGAATGATACTCTAGTTAATTTTCTGGCTTGTGGTAAATGATTCCTGAAATCTCTCATAGCAGCAAATAAACTTTTGTAGGAGTCTTCCTTTAGGAATTAGGTTTTCGTGTTATTGATCATTATTGATATTCAGAGAGTGCTGCATGGTTGAGTTAATGAGCTAAAATAAATTTAGATAAATTTATCCTTTGGCTGGAGCAGCCTGGGATAGTGGAGAGTGTCCCTGCTCGAGGCAGGGGTGGAATTAAATGATCTTTGAGGTCCCTTCCAACCCAAAACCAATAAAAACAATTAACTACATCTCCATCAGTCATATCATCATTCCATGATGATATGACTGATGGAGATGTAGTTAATTGTTTTTAAAGTGAGTTCCCACTCTTGAGGAACCTACAATGTGGGAAATGGATCTGAAGACTCTCCAAGCCTGACTGAAAGCTCACAGAGCCCTGCACATCTGTGTGCAAACTCTGAGAGAAGGTGTGCTGGCTTGGAAAGGCCATGGAACAGAACAGACATTGCTGAGAGAGAAATGGAACTGGAAACAAGTTTCAAAAGAGGCCCATGCAAACAGAGCAGGTACTTGGGAGAGTCAGAACTGGGAAAGAGGCATTGAAGCAAGACCACATAGGATAAAAACAACAGTGATTCCTGTTGAAAGGATTAGCAGCATTGTGTGGCAAAAGCCAATAGGCAGAAAAACATTTATAATGTATTATAACCAGGAAATAGTTTAGCTGCTGATTGACAGATGCTGCTGTAACATCTTCTGTGTCTCACCCATCTGTGAGACTGAATGGAATAAAGTCTTTTAAAACAACAACTCTCAGTTGCCCCATCCCTACTAGAGCTGGGTATTTTTAATCCAATCCTACAGTGCAGTTCCCTGTTTCCTAATTCCCTTATTCCTCCATAAATCCATGTGCTGGGACTTCCCAAACCTTGTGGAGTCCAAGCATTTTGAGGTGTTCATTGGTTCTTTAATCATTAACACACATCCCTCTGGTACTGTCTGGTGAGGAGAATTTGAAATTATGGTTAATTGGTTGTCCAGGCTTGTGTTTTGAGAAGGGAGGTCCTGGAGCATTTTTGGGAAACTTGGGGTGAAAGGAAGCTCTGCTGGCAGGAAAGGCTGGCACAGCTGCCATTGCTCAGCCTGGGCAGGAGAAGCTTTGGCCTGAGCTCAGGGTGGCCTTGCAGGGCCTGAAGGAGCTGCAGGAAACCTGGAGAGAGACAATTCCCAAGGGATGAGGGACAGGACACAGGGAATGGCTTCAAACTGACAAGAAATTAGGGTTAGATAGGATTTTGGGCAGGAATTGTTCCCTGGCAGGATGGAGAGGTGCTGGAATGGAATTCCCAGAGCAGCTGGGGCTGCCCCTGGATCCCTGGCAGTGCCCAAGGCCAGGTTGGACATTGGGGCTGGGAGCAGCCTGGGACAGTGGGAGGTGTCCCTGGGTGTGGCTGATTTTTTTCCTGTCCCTCCCATCCCAAGCCATTCCCTGATTCCCTCTGGCTGCCTCTGCTCTCCCACGCAGGGTCCTGCGAGTTTACAGCACTCAAACCAAGCGAGTGGCCTTCAATGTCACCAAGATGCCATCAGGATCAGGAGCTGAAGGAGAGGTGAGTGCTTCTTCTGGGGCTGCCAACTCTACTGGGGGCTGTTTGAGCTCAAATTCTGTTCCATGAAAAACAAAGGATCAGATATTTTCCATTCAGATCCTATATCACAGAATCATCAAGGTTGGAAGAGACCTTCAGGCTCATCCACTCCCACCATCATCACCCCAAAACCACATCCCCAAAATTTCTTGCTGATTAAAGCAGTAACACAATCTCTTAGTTGTAAAAGTAATGTGGAAAAAATAGTTCTTAAGAGGAAAAAAATTCAAACATACTTGGCAGTAGCTGGGAGTTTATTAATGGATGTGATGTAGTAATAATATTTTTAAGTTAACAGGCTGGAATTTTCAAGAAGGTAGTTAGATTTTGAAGAAAAATACGAATTAGGGGTAATTTAGGAAATTCTAAACCTAGGACAGAAAACAAAGAGCTTTTTTTTTTCCTCCCAAACAGCTTTAAGTGATAGTAAAATCACACCTCTAACCTGGCTATAACTTTTTAAATTCCTTCTATTCACTCCTTTTCTTTTGGGGAGAAAACATTTGTAAGGGTTTTATAGACACTGAAGAGCAGGCACTTTGCCATGAGAGAAATTCTCTTTCAACCTCTAATCCTGGGGTTAGAATGAGATGCCTGAGCAGCACTGGGTGTGAAATAACGCTGTTCTCCAGGCTATGACTGTTTTTTGATGGCTGGTTTAAGGTGACAGCTCTGGGAGTGTTTCCCTTTGCAGCTCAAGAGGGATCAAGAATTATTTTTCTTAACTGTGAAGAATTTATAGAAAGCTCGAAGGACCCGTGACTTTTAAAAGGTTTTATTTGAAAAGCTCCCTCAGGCTGGAGTGGATGTTTTGTCCCAGTGGATGTTTTGTCTCTGTGGGATTGCAGCTGGCACATTGCTGGCCTTTTCCACAGCCCTGATTTCCGTGTTGCAGGCCAGGAGCTTCCGCATGTTCCACGATGACAGCATGAAGTCGTTCTTCCGCAGGCTCAGCTTCACCCCTGATGGCTCCTACCTGCTCACTCCAGGTCTGGGGACATCTCCTGGGACATGGGATTTGTCACTGAGGTTGGAAAAGATTCCCAAGGTCACAGAGTCCCAGCTGTGACCCATCCCCACCTTGTGCCCAGCGCAGAGCTCTGAGTGCCACCTCCAGGTGCCACCTCCAGGGATGGGCACTCCAAACCTCCCTGGCCAGCCCCTGCCAAGGCCTGAGCTCCCTTTCCATGGGGAAATTGCTCCTGGTGCCCACCCTGAGCCTGCCCTGGCCCAGCCTGAGGCTGTTCCCTCTCCTCCTGTCCCTGTTCCTNCCCTTCCCAGTTCCCTCAGGGATTCTCCAGCCCCTTCCCAGTTCCCTCAGGGATTCTCCAGCCCCTTCCCAGTTCCCTCAGGGATTCTCCAGCCCCTTCCCAGTTCCCTCAGGGATTCTCCAGCCCCTTCCCAGCTCCCCCAGGGATTCTCCAGCCCCTTCCCAGCTCCCCCAGGGATTCTCCAGCCCCTTCCCAGCTCCCCCAGGGATTCTCCAGCCCCTTCCCAGCTCCCCCAGGGATTCTCCAGCCCCTTCCCAGCTCCCTCAGGGATTCTCCAGCCCCTTCCCAGCTCCCTCAATGTGTTACATCCTAATTTGAATGTTCTTTAATATTTCCTACCTCTCAGGGATGCTGATTTATCCTAATTAAGCCATTCCTCACTCTCCCTGTTGAAGAAAATCAAAACTCCACAATACTCTCCATTAACAATCCACAACATCAGCTTTCTCCTGTGATAAAACTGATATTCATGGCATTTTGCTGAATAAATTGCAACACCAGGAGTCTTAAAATAGAAATGAAGGATAATGAGTGGGTTTTTTTGGCCAGTTTCTGTTTGGGTCCTTCCCTCAGAACATTCTACATGCAGAGTAAAAACAGCCCTGCAAGGAGGGCTGTGCCTGTCCAAATCCTGCTTTTATTGATGTCTGGCAACATCTAAAAGCAACTTTAAAGAGGGAAGTGTATAAGGGAAACAAAATCAGCACTAAATAAATATTTGGGATGCCTTTTTAAGTTGTATTCAGCTTTTGCCCAACTGACAAGCCTGATTCCTGGGAATTAGAGGGTTTATGGAGAAGGCTAATTCCCAGGAACTGCAATGTTTATGGACACAAGGTGTGTGCTCAGGAGCTCTCTGAGGTGATGAGTTAATGTTGGAACTTTTGTTTTTGCAGCTGGCTGTGTGGAATCAGGAGAGAACGTTACAAACACCACCTATGTTTTCTCCAGAAACAATCTTAAAAGGTAAGGGTTTAGTGAGATAAAAAAACAGCTTTTATTTGAAAAGAAGCAATTCAAAGAGTGCAGATCTGTTTTCTGAACTCCTGGTTCTCTCTGAAGGCCCGTGGGTCACCTGCCCTGTCCTGGCAAGGGGACTCTGGCTGTTCGCTGCTGTCCTGTGTACTTTGAGCTGAGAGGAGCCTCTGCCAAAGGTATGGGAGCCTTCAGGGAGTGGGAACTCCCAGCAAATCTGGGAGAAGATGTGCCTGGCCACTGTTTCAGCATTTCAGCATTCCTCTCAGACAGTGCTGTGCCACATCTGAGAAGCTGTTTCCTGATTCTGAGGCCCTGAGCTCACCTCAAGTCCCTCATGAGTGGCTTTTGGTAGAGTGGATAAATGTTGTTCCTTGGCCTCTCAGGCTGCAGAAACACTGTGAAATATTTTCCTTGAACTGTTAACCATTCTGTGTTCAAAATAAATAACCTGGTTTAGCACCAGAGGAGCAATGCAGGGAAATAATTCCTGTTAGTCTCAGCTGCCCACATCACAGGGAGTTGGAATAATTTGCTACAGCCACTGGTGTTTATTCAAGGAAGCAGTGCTGGTGTTACTGGGCAGAACAGGAATTCTGAGCTGGGGACAGGATTGTGTGAAGTTGCACAAGAATTTATATTTTATTTATTTAATCCAGCTTTTTTATGGGTCCAGCAGTGTGTGTATTTTACGTTATTGTATATTTAACAAGACTGACATTACTCAGGTGAAAAGGCAGAGCTTGGCTCCTTTCTTTCAAGGTTGAATTTGTAGTATTCCTTACAGGATTTACCTGTTCTATTTCCATCATCATTTTAGATCCATGGTGTTCCAAAGGAAGGAAATGAGGGTCTGCAGTTGGTCCCTGTAACTCCTCTAAAGGGAGACTTTAATATTAAAGTTCATATAAATATGCTGAAAAAATCCAGCTGGAAAATATAGGGAAAAATTTACAAAATAAAACAGCAGCAATCCAGAGGGAGAAAGCTGCCAAGATTTTTTTTTTTTTTCAACTAAAAATACAAAGAGTAAATTTCAGACAAGAGAAATGTTAAATTTTTACATTTTATGGAGGAGCTGTCTGCTCAGTGTTTATACTGATTGGTGATGTAATTTTATTTAAATTAATGGCAAAGTGCAATCACTATCTTGCAATAAATACAGGAGGATTCTCACTGCTCATTTCTTTGCAGATGAAATCAGTCCCAAATCCCCCCCTGGCCTGTTCAACCTCCCCTATCGATTGGTGTTTGCTGTTGCTTCAGAGGATTCTGTGCTTTTTTATGACACTGAGCAGTCCTTCCCCTTTGGTTATGTCTCCAACATCCATTACCACACCCTGAGTGACATTTCATGGTAAGGAATTGGATTCCTGAGGTTTGTTGGGATGGGGGAAATGTCCTTTTTTCCATGTCCCAGTTCTGCTCAGCACTTTTGAGTCTTGCCTTGGGTTTAGATTTCATTTTTGGCACGCACTCAGTGTCTGAGCAGCAACCCATCCCTTTTTGCTCTGTAAATCAGAGAATTTCTTCATCAGTTGGGTGAGGATTGAAATAAAATCTTGGACTTTAATGGAAAAAAGTAAATCCCAAACAGGTCCAGTGATGGATCCTTCCTGGCCATTTCCTCCACGGATGGGTACTGCTCCTTCGTCACCTTCGAGGAGGATGAGCTGGGAATTCCCCTCAAGGAAAAGCCCCAGATCCACCTCAGGACTCCTGCAGCAGCAGCAGCAGCAGCAGACAAGAAAGCCAAGAAGAGCCAATCCCACAAAGTGATTTCCCCAAGCTCCAGGCTGGCAGAGGGGACCCCTCCCAGCAAGGACCCCCCACTCCAACCCCGAACCCCCAGCACTGCTGGGAAGGAGCTGCCTCCCACCCCCGTGGGCACCAAAACCTCTCCAGTGTCATCTCCCTCCACCCCTGTGGGCATCACAGCCACCCCAGTGCCATCCTCAGAGGAGAGGAGAAGCAGCCAGGCAGCCCCCCAGAGCAGCAGAGGCCCCCAGCCCAGGAGGGTCACCCTCACCACCCTGCAGTCCTGTTTCAAAACACCCAGGTGAGATTTGTGGTGCCCTTCCCAGGGGCCAGGACAAGCTGTGCTTGTGCTGTGTTTAAAAGCTGAGCTTTGCACACAAATTCCCAGCCCTGGCTCTGAGTGGAAGCTCTCTTGATGTGGAGTTTTCTGTTGTGCTGCACATGAGAGGTCAAAATGTCTTCTAAATGTGGAGCTTTTAGGTTTCTGCCTGAAATGTGAGGCAGCAGATTCACCTGACCCTTCACAACAAAAGGTGTCTGTCTTGGCCAGGAGTTGCACTTTGATCCTCGTGGGTCCCTTCCAGCTCAGAATATTCTGTGATTCTGTCTTCAGGTGCAGTTTTCTGTACAAAAAATACTGCCAAGAAGTGTTTAAACACCCTTCTGCCAAAGAGTATTTTAAGAAGAGTGCAAGTCTAGACAGGCCTTCAGTGTGAGACTTAAAACATTGATTAGGTGGCTTCCTGAAGGATCTCATTTTTTAGAAATTGCCAATAATCCAGGTATTGATTGTACTGCACCCTGCTCCAGTGGAAGGGGGCCCTGCCCATGGCAGGGGGTTGGAAGTGGATAATGCTCCATTTCAACTTGTAAAAAGAAGGGAAAATATGCACTAAAATATATCTGAACTACCTTTGCAGTTAACTGATTGTGTATGAATTAAATCTTGAAGTGAAATACTTGTGGAAATGATGTCTATAAAGCAATTTAACTGTTTCTGCTCTTTTGAAGGAGAATAAACTTGATTTCCTTGAAGCCAGATGCCCCAACCTCTGCATACCCAGACCCAGCTCCCACCCCTCCTTCCTCAGAACAGGAACATGGTGAGTTTTCATGGCTCTTCATGTCAGCCAAGTCTCTTCCCAGTCAGATTTTTCCATTGTAGATTTATATTGTAAAAAAATCCTCACTCCAATTGCAAATTCTAAAGCTTCTTCATTGTTGTGATGTGTCTGAAAGGTGCTTTGGGCAATATGAAATGTGTTCTCCTTAGAGTTCTAGAGCAGTGAAACCAAGGATAAATTCATGGGTGTGATGTTCTCCAGCTTTTAAAGACTTTTGTACTTCATTGTTGCAGGTGCTGGACTCTCAGACCAGGCTTGAGTTAGTTGGTTTTTGTTTGTTTTTTTTTTAATCTAAATTTATTAATTTGAAATTATTTTCCTGTCTGCTTCTTCCAGAGAAGCCATTGCCATCTGATGAGAGCCTCCAAGCTCCCCCAGCAGCAAAACGTGCCAGGACTGAGGAATTGCCCCTCCCTGCTCCTGCTGGAGACCAGACCAGCTGTGAGTCCAACAAGTAGAGGCTGAGCAGACCCCTCACAGCCTCAAGTCAAAGCAGCCATGTCTGAGTGCATTTCTTTTTGCAAAAAATTCAACCCTCAACTCCCAGTTGAAGTTCTCTGTTGCATGTTTGATGTAGAGCTGTGAAGAAACTGCCAGTAGAAGACCCAGGTTTCAGGAATCTGCAGCAGGAGAAGTAGTTGGGAAGTGGCTTCAAGAATAAGGAAATCAGGGAAATGTGGGGATTAAAAATCCTTCCAGTAAGCTGTGAGTCTCCTTCAGAGTCCCTAAATCCATGTTTAGAAAGCATTATGTCTTCCAGTAACTGTCTGGCAAAAAGAATCCAATGCATTCATAAGATTTGATGTAGTTCAAGACCTGAAAAAAAGAGGAACTTGTGTCATTGCAGCTTTTTGGTTTATTTCTTGTGTAAAATAATGCTCCCCAGTCGCTGTGGTGTGGAGCTGATTCACTCTGCAAGGTTTTTGTTTGGGATGTGGAAGCAGAAATGGGAAGATTGAACTGCAAGAAATCAGAAAGCAAAAGGAAGAAATGGCTCTGAAGAGCTGCTGTAAGAATGAAACAGCAGAAGGTTATTGTTGAATTTCTGGACTTAAAAAAGAAAATGCAGGTGTGAGATTTTCCTGAGGCAGCAGGAATTTGAGTGTGTACATTGAAATTTCCCCTTTCCTTTTTCCCCAGCTGAACTCCCTTAGCCAATAAAACACAATCCAGTGGATGGGAAACTTCTACCCTTCAAATTTCTTTTTAGCATTTAATACTTCATAAAAGCAGAAATACAAATGTTCCAGAAGTGACTCACTAAAGTCTCACAGGGAGGAAATATTAACAAACACCTCAGTCCTTCAGGCAAATGAACTCTTGCTTCCAGTTAATTTTCAACAATTTATAAGCAAAAAGTTGTAGAAACTTGATGAGATCTTTGTTTTCTCACTGTGATGAGGATGGGTCTTCATTAGACTTAATTAGAAGGTTATTTTCTTCTAGTGAAGAATTATAAATAATTTGACATTTATTTCTCTGGCTTGCTTGTAGATCTTTTAAAAGATAATTTCTGTGTCCTAGTTCTGCAAATTTCTTTTATATCTATCCATTCTCTTGTATAGAATTTGCAATTCTTTACATGGGTTTCAGGTGAATTTTGCAATTTTTCAGATGGATTTCAAATAGAATTTGCAATTTTTCAGATGGATTTCAAATAGAATTTGCTATTTTTTTACATGGGTTTCAGGTGAATTTTGCAATTTTTCAGATGGATTTCAAATAGAATTTGCAATTTTTCAGATGGGTTTCAAATAGAATTTGCAGGTTTTTACATGGGTTTCAAATAGAATTTGCTATTTTTTTACATGGGTTTCAAGTGGATTTTGCAATTTTTCAGATGGATTTCAAATAGAATTTGCAATTTTTCAGGTGGGTTTCAAATAGAATTTGTAACTTTTTAGCTGGGTGAGGATTCATGATTGTCTTGTTCCTGAAGAGACTTTTTGCTGTGTCATAATGGTTAATTTTTAGACAGCCAGACCGTGTGCTCCTGTGCTGTTGAAGTTTTAATTTTTAGCTACCCAGCTGTCAATATTCATTTATCTTGTCATTCCTTAACTGCTACTTCTGGTTAAAATCTGCTCGATCCTTGCCCATGCATTCCAGACAGATTTTGTGTTTTGTCTGCACATTCCCTGTGTTTATATGAACTTTGTTCATAGAAATAAAATAAAATCATCAAATAAATAGCATAAAGACCATCAAATTAATCAAGAAAAACCGGATTTTTTGGGGAAATCTGGGTGCTTTCTGCTCTGGCAGCTGCAGGATCCTGCAGAAGAGGAAGATGAATTATGAATGAAGTGACATCAGGGGTGTGATTCCAGGAAGAAATTTTTCCTGATACCCAATCTCAACTGGCCACAGCTCTTGAGTGCCCAGACAATTTTTGGCAGTCCCAAACCTCTCAGTGCTCCCTGTGAAAAATGAAAATCGTGGAAATGAGGTAGGTGTGAGATGTTCCTGCCTTGTAGGAGCTCCTGATTTTTCTCTGGCCACAGGAAGGTGGGGAATTGTTGAAAAGCAGGAGAGGTGTCCATGGAAATGGAGGTGCTGGGAGAGGAGAGGGAACAGGAATTAATTATTTGGAGCTGGGATGTGGAGGGAGCTGGAGAAGGAGACAAAATCCACAAGTGGATGGGAGGGAAGCTGGCTCCCATCGTCCATGCTACAGCATCTCTCTCATTTCCATCCAGTATTATTTGAAAGTTTGCAAAAAAATACAAATACAGAAGAAAGGGGTTATCTGCAGTTCCAAATTACCTGTCTCAAGCAGGGAGCACGTGGATCCAGAGCTGCAACAGCTTCTAATTGTCCTGCAAGGATAATTTAAATTAGTTCAACTCTTTATTGATGGGTGTGACATTCATTCCTTTCCATTACAGCCATTCCTAAATGCCTTAATGTGGGATCAATGGCACTTTGCACCAGCAAGAGTTTGGTATCTTTGGGAATTCCTGTGCAGGACCCTCAGCTCAATGAGAATCCTTCTCACCCAAGAACACCTCATTTTCCAGGATGGGTTTTAGCTGAGAAATTTTTTGTGGGTTTTTTTTTTTCCCTCTGGGATGGGGAGGTTTTTATTTTTGGCCACAAAACTCAGATTTCTTGCTCTCGTGCCAGCAGGTGACAGCATTCCCTAAAGCAAAGCAAACTGAGCAGAAACTCCCCTCTGCTCCAGACTTCCATCCTTCCAGGCATTTTTCATCCTCTTTACTTTCTTTTTTGTTCCACAAACTGATAATTTCAGGCTTCTTTCCACACGTTGAAGAAGCAAAGAGGGTTTTCCAGGGAAGACTTCTTCCAGGAGTATCGAGGTTCCCTGACAGGGAAACCCCTGGCCATTCTGGGCTGGGATTGAATGAGGCAGACAGGATTTCCAGTTCTTAGTCTCCAATTTGTTGTTTATTATTTCTTATCCACATTGCAGTGAGCTCCTCACCACACCAGACTGGCACACCAGCAGGAAAGGCACTGGAAGTCACCAGACCTCTGGTTTCAGGGTCT